>CM068382.1:48605789-48698663 GCA_034770075.1 Aralia elata
TTGATCTCATCAGGTGCATCGTCGTAATCTGTCTCGTCTTGCTCAATGCCCATCAAATCGAAATCCAGCTCAATGTCAAAATCATAATCACCATTCAAATTTGTAAAGATCGTTTGTTAGGCAAGGAATACTCAAATTGGTACACCTGACATAAAACAAAATACTTGTCATATATAAGTTGCTTTCCACGACGATCGCATTTTCAAATAACACGAAGAAACGACATAATTTATTGCAAAAATAAAATAACAACAAAATAAACTCCTTCATTCTCCCGTCCTCCAGGGTCTAACACCCTGATGTCGGGTTTTACCCTTGCTTGGATATCACAGGTTTCATGGTACAGTTTGTCGACTGTTAGGTCGCAGCGAAATGCGCCGAATGAAAGGCGGCTTCACAACATCGGAACACTTCCCCGATGACTACGGCTATATCGCCTGAGTCCCCTCTCTTACCCTCATCGGGAATCATTAGCTCCGCCCAATTGATGATCAGGCATAACTCGTTGGGCCCCCCGGCGGCGGGACAACATCCGTCCCTTCCTCGCTGCTTGTTGATTGTCCGGGGATATAACATTGGGTTTCAAACTCTTTTGCGACCTCCTGCAAGGAAACTTTCCCTCCGGGCGACTTATTACGTGGCGGGGATTAATTCTTCACATCCCTGCCCCAATCAAAAGGCCCGCTGATCCCCATGCTCATTGCCGACTTTTGGTCACTGGACTGCCGGCCAGTCGAATCGGAGTCGCATCCTGACGGTATCTCCGTGCTGCGCCCCCATGGTATCCCAACCCTGCTTTGCCTATCTGCTGTTGGTAGGTGGGATGGGCTCAATGATTCCCTGATTGCTTTTCCCCAATCCCTGTCCAGGCTGGAAGTTCATTTTTTATCATTTCCTTTGCCACAAAGGTTAGTTCCGGAGAGATCCTAGGTTTCACAGCTGGAGCTCCCAGGCATCTATAATGGGGAGTGCTAATTTTCTAGTGCTTGAAAGCTGGCATGTGCTGCTGACACATCCACATTGATCACTGGTAGGGCCACTCCTGGGAGGAGGAAGGTCATCACATTCGGCCGAGATTGTTACCAGATGGCCGTCGATGAGCAGCTTGATTTGTTGGTGGAGCGTGGAAGGGACTGCCCCGGCCATGTGTATCCACGGTCTCCCTAACAGCAGGTTGTAGCTTGCCGTAATGTCCAGGACTTGGAAGGAGATATCAAAAGTACAAGGCCCTATCTCCAACGGCAATTCTATTTCTCCGATGGTATCCCTCCGGGATCCGTCAAAAGCCCGAACCACCACCTGACTGGCTCGGAGGCGTTTGGAACTGATGTTCATTTTCTTTAGCGTACTGAGAGGACATATATTCAATGCTGATCCCCCATCGATCAGCACCCTATTCATGACATATCCTGAAGAGATTACCGCAATGTGATACAGCGGTTTTCGGTGCCCTCTTCCCTCCTTGGGAATGTCCTCATCCGTAAAGGATATTGCATCGCCTTCCAACAAGTGACCCACCAGCTGGCCGAAACCCTCCTCACTAATTTCTTTGGGCACGTATGCCCTCTTTCCAGAACCTTTGTCAGGGTTCTACAATGCTTACTGGATGACAACACCAAGTCCATGACTGATGTTAGGGTTGACTCCTCATTTAAAATCGGGATCCCCTTGTTTCTGGATGATCCATCCTTTTCAAAAATTCGACGGCCCTTTCCTCGAAACCTCCTCATTTTTCCTCTTTTTGGCTTTCAAGGACTCGCCCGGGAAGATATAAGGGGTTCCCTTTTGTCGTCACGGAAGCACAACTGGCCGTTTCCTCTGGCAATTCCCCCATAATTCCAGGGTACAGTCTTCAAACTACTGATGATGGGGAGCTGCGGCCTTGCCGTAAGGATGATGGACCTCGGAGCTGTCAACCTGACCGTGGTCCCTCCGTGTCGTTCGTACTTACCCCTATCAACCTGATGGGCGTTCCCCGTGCACCTCCCATGATCATGTATCACGTTGATCATTTTCCTCAATTTTCTGCACATAGTTCAATCTTGGTGGCCCCCCAGCCTCATTTGCCTCCGTCACATTGACTCCCTCCCCCCCATCATGTCCTTGACAGGGGATTTGCTTTAACATTCGGGGAGTCTGGTTGTTCCACCACAATTTCCCCATTGATTGTCGATCATGTTCTGAATTATATGTTTCAATGTCCAACAATCTTGTGTATCATGCCCCGGGGAACCCGAGTGGTAGGCGCACCGTTTTGCTTGGGTCAAATCTCCTTCCTTTCGGGTCACTTGGGGGAGCCAAATTGATTATCTCCTTTTGGGCCATCAATAACATACCGCCAAAATCCGCTCGAGAGGCTCCCCGAGTGGGGTGAATACTCGATTTTGCGAGGCCTCGTATCTTCTTCGCCCCTCTGCCCTTTGATCTGTGAAGTTTGGCTGTCGGGATGTCCCCACCCTCTGTACCTGAACCGGAAGACGGCTTTCTGTTTTCCTGGATGACCCCTGTAGGATGAGGGAAACATCCTCTTCCTTCTTCTTTTGGACCCTCCGGAAGCGCTGCCATAGTTTCCATTCTGTATTTGCTCGGCAGCAGTTTCTAAAGCAGTAAGATCCCGGATTTTACCCGATTTCAACCCCATGTCTACCATCTCTCCATGTTTAATCATTTCAGCAAAAGGGTCTTCCAATCCCCGAGATGACCCGCTCATAATACGGCGCCTCCTGGATGTCTACCAAAAGTCATTACCAATCTCCGATTCGCTCATCGGGGGGTTCACTGTGCGGCCATGCCCCTCCATCGTTGTGCATATTCCCTGAAGGATTCCCTAGGCTGTTTTTTAACCTTTGTCATTTGGTACCTGTCAAGAGCCAACTGGGCCTGAAAGCTGTATTGGGTTAATAAGGTATGGGCCAATTCCTCCCAGTTGTGGATTCGGGCGTTGTCAAGGCGGGCATACCAGATTCTTGCCTCCCCTGTTTAAGCTTTTCTGGAACAGCTGCATTCTTAGCCCTTCGTCTTCGGCATAAGACCCGAGTTCTCCAATGTATATTTTCAAGTGTGTATAGGGGTCTCCCTTTCCATTGTATTTCTCGAACTCGGGACCTTGAACTTTTCTGGATATCTGGCTCCGGGGAAAACACATAGATCCGAATAATTAACCCTGCCCAGGGAGCCTATGCCCCTTAGAGATTGGATGGTCTCCTCCATGTGTTTCATTTTTCTCCGAAGGTCGTCATTGTCCCCTCTCTTCTGGGATAGTAATCACTGTCCTGCAGGGTATGGGCACGGCCTTTGGGATGACTGGCTCGTCCTTGAGTTGGGGTTGGTCATCTTTAAACAGGTTTGCACCATTTTTAGGAGGATTCTGATCGCCCCCCGGTGGTGTAATATTGTGCGGTCCTTGGTTTGGCGGATCCTGTCGAATTAGGAACTGTTCCCTTAGCATTGTGGCCATTTCCATCATCTGCCTTTTAAAGTCATCAAACTCTTCCCGAGATATGGAACCATGGTTAGGAATATCGGCCATTTCAGATGTAGAGTTTTGGGCTTTCTTAGACTGCGAACGGGTTTGAGGAGCAATCCTACAGAGACAACGGTTCGAAGTTTAGTCCTGGGGAAATGAAAACATGGATGCATGCTAAAACTGTAAATTTTTGTGTGTGTTTTTTTAGGTTTTTTAATCTTTCCCTGTAAAACAGAAAGTTAGTAGTCCTTTAATGCAATAATTAATGCTAAACATGCTTTATTATGCTCCCCCAACTATTCCCTGCAATTCACAGAGGTTAGTAATCTCTTTTGACACAGAAAAGGGATATATGAATATTGAATGAGATCATGACATTTAGACATATAAACGTAAAAAGGCATGAAGAGACTTTTCCTGCGTTGGGTTAATCTGAGGATGACCTATCCTAGGGTTACTCTCACGGGCTTTTCGGCATGAAGGTCCCCAAATCTTCGCAATCTACTCGTTTGAGCCCTTTCGATTGGAGCGGATTTGGGTGGTGCGTTTCCTGAGCCATCTCCGGGGAGCAGCCCCTTCGAGTCCAGTAATAAGCAACCGACAGGTTCGCCTCAGGAGGAGGTACTCTCTCAACATACATTCACATTCATCGTCCTCACCGTATGCAAATTCCATTCAAATCATTCATCTATTCGACAAAACACGCATTCGCACAACAAAAGTAAAAAATCAAAATATCGCATGCACACATATTTTATGAATTTTAAAGGATAGGATAACATCACGATTTTAATGCGGCTTAAGCCCTCTAATGTCCCCAGCAGAGTCGCCAGCTGTCGACGCCGGGTTTTTTCGTCTCTCTTAATCTTTTCCAATTTTAGCCTTTTGATTTAGATGACGTTTGGAAAAGGTCGGCATTGATGTCGACGGGGTTTTGAAAGATCGCGTTTTATGATGAGTCAATTAACCAGAGTCGCCAGTTGGTATATTTGAAATGGATGTACCAACTCATCCGAATTTTCGTTTTTTATTCGCTGGCTCATGTGTGACTCCGAATTAATTGGTCTGCGAATCTAGATTCATAGAGTTCGGGGGCTTGCTTAAGTGAGGGGAAGGTGTTAGGCACCCCTCGACTTCCGTGAAACACGATTACCGCAATCTTGATACTTTCCTATCCTTTATTTCCTAAAATGTGTATGTGTGTGCGTATGTGTGTGTGTCTGTGTGCCTGAATGAATGTTATGGTGAGTTCTGTATGGAAGAAATTCTTTCGGGTATTTTGTGAAAGAGACGTGCTTTATTTTGAAGAGTGCTTTAGGATGTCTTTTCCTTTAATACGAGAAAGCTTTATTTTTTATGAGAAAGATTTGATTTTAATCGTCAAAAGCCATGGAATTTTCATTAGGTGTCGTTTTGGAAAAACAAGAGTTTTAAACCTTCATCAAAATAGGAATCGAGATCTATACGTTGCTTTCGTAACTCAAATGATGGGCAACTTCTAGAATCTCTTTCACCCTATGCACAACGGTTTAATAAAACGTTTCGTTCTTTTGTAAAACCCATTTTTCGTGACATTTGAAAATAACCTCTTTTAGCTTTTCCGTAGGATAGGAATCGACTTTCGTTAGCGTTTTCCCCAATTTTTAGCCTCGTGATGCTAATATCCTACTTTGATTGATTTTTTTTTAGAAAAGATCCTTATCGTTTAATCTTTTTGAAATCCTTTTGGCGCCTCAAAATCTAATCAAGTATAAACATGCGTCGGGGCTATCCATGGGCATGTAAGCCATCAAAATATCCCCGAACGCCAACAATCAACATATTCCACTAATACGGGGCCTTAAACCCGATTCTCGCCTTAGCGTCGTTTTAAGGCCCGACAGTTACATATTACAAAACAAGCATCTTGAATCTATTACATACACCAAAACGTCCATCATCGGATTTGAACCACGGGGTCGCTTTCCTAGGCTCACAACCATGATTACTACATACTCACAAAATGAATACTACAATAACAACAGCGTAGGTTGCCTAACACATCCTAAAAATACAATCAATCAAAAAACTACGCCTAATATATACCCATAAATAAGCTAGAAAATTTCATCAATTAGATATCATCGGATTATTAGGAAGAATCTTGTTCCAATGGAACCCCTCACCAATGAATCCCTAATCCATGATTGTTCAACAATATACATGAAAACTACATCCCATCTAAGCAAGTCATATGATATGAATTGTTATAACAAAAGAATTTTTTTACCTTGCAAAATGGTCCCTCAAAGGGATGAAATCTTGATATATTGAATATGGATGAGAAATATATTTGATACAATCAAAATTAAAGGAGTAAAAATTTTCTCTCTTTTTTCTCTCTTTTTCTTCCTATTTTTGTTGCAAAAATCTACTATTTTTCTCTCAAATTCCGTGCTGCTAGCTAGTGCTGAATCCTTCTTCTTCCCAAAATTTCTTTCAACCTCCTGTATGCTGTCCGAGGCTGAGCTTAAATAGGCTGGCCAGAGCCAGCCGCAGATCTATCTGCGGCTGGCCGCAGATGGATCTGCGGCTGGCCAGCTGGCTCGCCACTCAGCCCGGTTTTCGGGATCTGACTTTCCAGAAAGGCGCACTCATTTGGCCGCAGATCTATCCGCGGCTGGCGGGCTTGACTTTCTCGATTTTCGTGCCACGCCTCGATTTTCGTGCCGTAATGTCGGTTTTCGCTGACAGGCTTGTTTTCTGCAGTCCGGGAATTTCCGGGAGACGTGCCACCTCATCCGGGAATGCCTGCCTCGGACGGCCTTATTGTCACGTAAGCTTGGGTTGCCCAAAACATTGCGGTGGTGTCGGGCGCTCGCCCTTGTGCCCGCTCCTTCGCTCCCGCAGGCCGGTTCATTTGACGATTTTGCCCTCCTGTCACGGTTAGTATACGAAGCGCAAAATTTGGGTGTCTACACCCCTCAAGCCAGCAATGGGAATGAAGTCCAGGTCAGGCACATGAGTCAAGAAGCTCATAAAGGAGCAATAGCCCGAATAGACCAATAGCCCGAATAGACCTCAATGATCGACAAGAAGGATGTCCAGGAGGCCACATCAGTACAGCTCACGGGACGAAACGAGAACTGCGCGATTATGTCATGGCTAAAGCAAAACCCTTGGCGACGGAAGTGGCCGATGGGACTAAGATGACTCATGAACCACACATACAACAAAGTCGAGCTCCCTCGGAATACTCTACCTTCGGAAGGACTGACAGTATGATGCTGACATGTAAGTATCCGTCCGCCAATATCATGGGAAGAATGGTGGTGATCCTCCTGGAGGGCCCTAACGGCCGCAACCACCCGCATGTCCAAATGATCGGGTCCTGCGGGCAAGTACAAAACTGAGACGACACGACACAGGCCATCAGAACTCTACTCTTGAAGCGCCCCAGCGCTCCTCAGACACAGAAAAATCACCGAGGAAAAGACGAAAACTGGCGGGTGAACCAAATCGGTCGATCAAGAACTGAAGGGGAACCATATGGTCTGATGTGATCACCGGTAATAAGACAGCCCTCCGCAAGCCGATAAAGGTCAAGAATTGACGGCGCATGGAACCAGCCGTGACCCTGGCACAAGGACCGTCCAAAGGCAAGCCTGTGAAGCGAGCATACTCCTCGAGGGTGGGGATCAGCTCTACTGTCCCTAATCTGAACACCTGACGGGCAGGCGCCCAATATCTCAAAATACCATCCATAAAGCCCGCTGGCACCTGAAAGGTTAATAAGGACCGAGAGTGGCCCAAAAGACCATCTGCGATGACCCTGTCGGCCAGCGATAAACTGTCCAACCAACGGAGAAGGCTGCCAACCAACCCTGTAGGAGGAATGGAATCCAAGCATACCACGACATCTGAGGACGTCATCTGTGAAAAAATAGTATCAAAAAGACTGTACAGGAGTCATTTTCTACCCATGAATAAAAAGCATGCATCATACAGACAATAATAAAGCAGATGAATTTCACAGAGATAAAAGATAAAGAACTGTGCATAAATGAATAAATGAAGTTCAGTGCATGGTGCGTAAAATGAAAAACATATCTAAACAAGTACAGATACAAAAGCCCTATCCTATCCTGATCTAAATAAAGTTAATCTCATCTATAAAGGCGGGATCCTCGAACTGATCCCCTGGGGTCGTCGAAGTCGGAGGCCCGAAGTTCATATCGGGGATGTATGGCTGCGCAGTGGCATCAGATGAGCTCGGGCCCGCATCATAACCCGTACCATCGGGATCATAGGCATAAGCATCCTCTGGAGTCCGGCCCAGCACCCGAAGATACAGAGACAACTGGTCCACCTGGCGGGTCAGAGTGGCGATCTGCTCGGCATGAGTGGGATTCCGAACGCAGGCTGCCCAGTCAGTCACCATCACCGAGCCGGGGACCATATCACCAAGGAAGAATGTAGCCCGGGTCTGAGGACCAATGGTGCGGGGCACCCACCAAGTATGGAAGGCATCACTGGTACTGGGACCCGTCGAAAGCATCCGGCCGTCTTCCCCCGCAAGCATGATCTCTGAAGGCTGAGAATCCAGCGGCCAGGAAGTAGCGAAAGGAAGGGAGTGCGGGATGCGGATCTCTCCAGTAACACATCTGAATGCGCGCTCCCCCAGTTACATCACCCATCCTCCAACACTCTGCAAAGTGAGGCGACGAGTGGAAAGTGCAAACTCCGGGCCGGTAGGATGCCCATCTGTAAACCCCACATCCAGATGCTCAGAAAGGTAGGGCCTCCAAACGACCCCTGCAGCAGTGATCAGCTCCAGCTGGATGCCGGCAATGGGCGAAACTGCCAGACACTGGGACCAAACCTCCTCCAGGGTGCTGTGATTGCCATCGCCGACCCCGAGGATAGGTGTCCAAGCCGAGGGTGGTGACGGGCCTCAGACAAGGGAGACGCTCGTAATGCCCAGAACTGTTGAACAGAATAAAGCCAGAGCATGAGTAACCGACCAAAGCAGAAAAGAAAAATGAAATAAAAGGGAAGTGCAGTAAGTAAAGAGGGAAAGAAGGCTCACCAGCAGAAAGTGGTAGAATCCGAGCCATGGCATCTGTCTGTCCCTCCGAGCGTAGACGCATACCGTGGAGGAAATAGGCAAAGGTGAATGACCCCCAGTCATAGTCACTGATGCGGTCCACGTCTCTGACCGCTCCCACGACGCTGAAATGAATGGTGGAGGAGTTGTTCCCTAGGAAACAACCCCTCATGATGGTCAGGAACAGACGTCGGAGCAGAATGTCCCGAGTACCCTGATCCGCTGGAATGGGCAGCGCGTATAGGCCCCCGACGGCAATCAACATGCCAGGGCACCAGAACCGAATACTACGGGCCTTAAAGACCCGGTCCCTCAGCAGCGAAGCCCAATAAAGCCCGGACCTCCGCAGGAGTGATGTCGAGATCTAGAGGAACGCGGGACCCGGTAAATTCTATGCCCGTAATGTACCTCCAGTCCCAGGGGGTCAACACAACCTCACAGTCTAGAAGGTGAAGGGACTGGGTCTGGTGAAACCATCTCTCGGACAAGGCCCTCATGTAACCCCAGGGGCACTGCCGGGGGATGATGGTGAAGAAGTGACGGAACCCCCAAGAATCCACCATCGCCCGGTAGTCGCTGTGCAGAGCCGTGTAGAGGGAGTAGATGTTGAACCAGTTGCCCCTCGGCTGAGTAAACTCGGGCACTTGAGACAATCACCAATTGGTCAGTCCAGATAAAAGGAGAATTGAGAAATTGAGAATGAAGTAATAATGGAATTGAATGTACCTCGTTGGCCACGAGAGATGCTGAGGGGTGTCGACTGAGATCCCGACCCAGAAGATCGGGTATCTGCACAGGGGCGCCAGAAGAAGCCTGATGAGTAGATGGAGCCGGTGTGCTGGAGGATGGCCCCTCTGCCGCGACCTCCAGAAGGACAGCCTCCTCAACGTCCGGCTGATCGGGACGGATGACAGCCTCCGCCAAGCAACGAGCCTGACGAGTCCGAGGAGGAACAGGGGCAGGTGCAGCCATACGGCGGCGAACACCCGAGGTCCGTGACACGGAGGAGCTACTATGAGCATCGGGATCCATAGCTGGAACGAAACAGGCAAGGAGGAAGGTAAGTTCCCTTTTGAATTATGTCACGAATATTCTCAATCCCTACCCTCATCATATAAATTAATGCAACATGATACATGGTTATGGTATGTGCATTCAAAAAAAAAATAAAAAATAAAAATCGGCAGAGTTTCGTTTGTAAAATGGACATCCCAGGCATAAGCCTAACATGTTTTCCATCAATCCAAGCCTCAAACAGATAAAAATTGCATTCATAAGTGTAATTACAGCATGTAATGCATGATTTTTTGCAGAAAAGGAATGACAGTATGTGGGACCGCATCAGGAGCATAGAATAGGACTCACACAGTTGATACGCAGCGTATATATATGATCATACATGATATAGCATTGTAAAGCATACGTCTTCTATCTATAGCATGTAAATAGCCAAATGTATAGCAAAATGTTGACGAAATTGAAAAGTGAACGGTCAAAATGTTACCTGTAGCGCGTATAACGATCCTACCGGAGCAGTTTTTGCAGAAAAGCTGGGAAACTCGACAAAAGGTCCTTGCAAACGAGCAAAATTCGCAGGAATCTGTGTGGGGTACGAAGTTGAAAGTGACAGATCTGGAAGTGGCGAGCCGCTTAAGAAACCGATCTTGGCCGCAGATCTATCTGCGGCTGGCCGCAGATCCATCTGCGGCTGGCCTGGTGGGTCCCTTTGGTTCCCTTGCAGCCGTTTGATGTGTACAGTGAAAATGAATCCCGAGATGGGTGACCGGCGACGATACCCGGCCCCGACGAGACAATCGACCGGCGACGATAACTGGCGATTACGAGATGGATGTCCGGCGACGAAAACCGGCTCCGACAAGATAACCAACCGGCGACGATAACCGGGGGTTACGAGATGGGTGACCGGTAACGATAACCGGCCCCGACAAGACAATCGACCGACGACGATAACCGGCGATTACGAGATGAATGTCCGGCGACGAAAACCGGCTCCGACAAGATAACCAACCGGCGACGATAACCGGGGGTTACGAGATGGGTGACCGGCGACGATAACCGGCCCCGACAAGACAATCGACCGACGACGATAACCGTCGATTACGAGATGGATGTCCGGCGACGAAAACCGGCTCCGACAAGATAACCAACCGACGACGATAACCGGGGGTTACGAGATGGGTGACCGGCGACGATAACCGGCCCCGACGAGACAATCGACCGGCGACGATAACCGGCGATTACGAGATGGATGTCCGGCGACGAAACCGGCTCCGACAAGATAACCAACCGGCGACGGTAATTGGGGGGTTACGAGATGGGTGACCGGCGACGATAACCGGCCCCGACAAGACAATCGACCGGCGACGATAACCGGCGATTACGAGATGGATGTCCGGCGACGAAAACCGGCTCCGACAAGATAACCAACCGGCGACGATAACCGGGGGTTACGAGATGGGTGACCGGCGACGATAACCAGCCCCGACGAGATAATCGACCGGCGACGATAACCGGCGATTACGAGGTGGATGTCCGGCGACGAAAAACCGGCTCCGACAAGATAACCAACCGGCGATGATAACCGGGGGTTACGAAATGGGTGACCGGCGACGATAACCGGCCTCGGCGAGACGATCATCAGCCTCGACACCTTTTTTTTTGAATGATTTGCATCAATTGCATCTTGCGTGGCATCATAAATCATATGTGTTGCATCATGTATGCATTGTCATCCTTGTGCGCTGTCATTCATGCATCGAGTGTCTATTCTTTATCCTGTTCATTTCATTAAGCATTGCATGAACATGATAAAGAGGGGCAGCTGTAGACACCCAATTTTTGCATTCCCTGTAATAACCATGACAGGAGGGCAAAATCGTCGATTGAACTGACTTGCGGGAGCAAGGGAGGTGGGCCCAAGTGCGAGCACCCGACACCACCGCAGTGATTGGCAATCAAAGCTGACGTGACAATAAGGCCATCCGAGACAGACATCCCCGAATGAGGTGGCACGTCTCCCGGAAATTCCCGGACTGCAGAATACGAGCCTGTCAGCGAAAACCGACGTTACGACACGAAAATCAAGGCGTGGCACGGAAAACGAGAAAGTCAAATCGTCCAGCCGCGGATTGATCTGCGGCCAAATAGTGCGCCTTTTGAAAACACGGAGCACGAAACACGGAACTCGAAATCGGGGTGAGTGGAAGGCCAGCGGCCAGCCAGCCGCAAATTGATCTGCGGCCAGCCGCAGATCAATCTGCGATTGGCTTTGGCCAGCCTATTTTAGCTCAGCTTCGTTGCAGCATACAGGGAGTTGGAGAATTGAAGGTTTGAGAAGAAGAAGAAATCAGCAGCAGCACAAGGCACGGAAATTGAGAGAAAAATAGTTAGATTTTGCAACAAAATAGGAAGAAAAGAGAGAAAAAAGAGAGGATTTATATTCTTTTGATTTTAATTGTATCAAATACACTCTTTATCCTATTCAAATACACAAGTTCACATCCATTTGAGACCATTTGCAAGGTAAAATTTCCCTTTGTTATAGCAATTTATATCATATTATTGGGTTGAATCAAATGTAATTTCCATGTATTTTGTTGAACAATCATGGATTAGGGATTATTAGTGAGGGTTCCATCGGAACAAAATTTTTCCTAATAACCCGAGGATATCCAATTGGTGAAATGTCTAGTTTATTTATGGTGGTTTATTGGGTGTAAGTTATTTAGATTATCATTTTCGGGTATCATGGTGTATTAGGCAAATCCGTGTTGGTTAGTTTTATGGTATTCATTTTGCGGGCATATAGTAATCTTGGGTGTGAGCCTAGGAATACGACCCCGTGGTCCAAATCCGATGATGGACATCTCGACATATGTAATAGGTGCAAGGTGCTCGCTTTTTGTAATATGTAATCGTTGGGCCTTAAAACGACGCTAAGGCGAAAATCGGGTTTAAGGCCCCGTAATAGTGAAACATGTGATTGTTGGCGTTTGGGAATATTTTGATGGCTTACATGCCCGTGAATACCCCCCTACACGTTTGATATTTAATTCGATTTGTAACACCAAACAAAAGGATTTCAAAGCCAAAACAATAAAGGTTTTTCTAAAATCAATCAAAGTAGGATATTAGCATCACGAGGCTAAAGATTTGGATGTGTTAATAAATGTCGATTTCTATTAAACGAGAAGGCCAAAGGAAATTATTTTCAAACATCCCAAAAAGCGGTTTTATGAATGAACGAAATGTTTTGCTAAACCTTGATACATAGGGCGAAAGAGATCTTAGAAATTGCCCATCGTTTATGAAAGCAACGTATAAATCTCGATTCCTATTTGGCTAAGGTTTAACAAATTCATGTCTTACCAAAACAACGCTTAATAAAATCTCATAACTTTTTGCCATTTAAAATCAAACCTTTCCCATAAGAAATAAATCTTTCTAGTATTAAAGGAAAAGACATTCTATAGCACTCACCAAAATAAAACACGTCTCTTTCATAAAACACCCAAAGGAATTTCTTTCATACAAACTCACCACAATATTCGCGTAGGCATATGGGAGCTGTCGTTTTACACTCCAAAATTAATACCTTACTAACACTCTACTAGCACAAAACTTAGTATAATGACAAGCAAGGATCGATCCCACAGAGAAGTGAATTAATCTTTTACTTATTCTAGCATTCCTATTATTTCTATTAATGAGGGGTTTTCGAGTTTGATTCACTAAACTAACAAAAGTAATTAAGAATGATCAATGAATAAAAAGCTTCAGTTCTTCAGTTCAGTATCACCTTATCACAATTATGGGAAAATCAAGTTTAACAATATTTATCCTTCAATGAGACTAATAACCCTAGATAATCGCAATCGCTAATTATCCGCAATTCTCCTTATGTGTAAATCTAATGTGACAATCGCCTCAAGAGACTCTAACTATCATATAACCTAGAACTATCAGTCTAGATTTAATATAACAGCAGCATAAAGAATGAGAGAATTAGGTTATTCCAAGCAACAATTGCACAATCAGGAATTATTTAACTTGCCTTCTAATAATCTTAATAATATCCAAAAGCTTGTCCACAATCAGATACTATCAATTGCTACCTATGATCAGACATAATATCGTTTACTTAATACTATATCTTAATCTAGCAGATGGTATCAATCAAATTAATTCAATTGGCCAAATCAAATCAAAAGATTAGATAACATACAATCAATTAAAAACAGATTATCAAAATAAATCTCATGCAAGAAGGAATAAATAAATAAAACCTGATTAAACCATTAATTATGAAAAAGATTCAACATCCCTTAGAACTGAAAGTAAGAGTTTAGCCTGACATGGCCTTCAATCTCCTCCTTTTAGAGTTACAATTGTAGTTGCCAAGATCTCTAGCTCTAGAATAATAATATTATAAATCATAAAAGTCTCTAAGTTTTTATACTTAGGGTTTCCTTCTCACTATCTGATCAATATAAACTAGAATCCTCTTCAGAATTGGCTTCCTTTTCCTCCTCCAGCTGAACTTTAGTAACCCAAGTCGAGGCTTTAGCGCTGTTAGCGCTTGAGTGAGCGCTTCTGGCGCCACTATGCAGAATGCCTAGCGCCGCTGGCTCTGATGTAAGCGCTGCTAAGCTGCTGTGTTTGTGAAGGCTGAGCGCTGTTGGCGCTGATGTAGCGCTTCTGGCGCTGGTTTGGGCGCTAATGGCGCTAGGGGGTGTAGCAAGTGGAGCGCTTCTAGCGCTGGTCCTAGCGCTTCTGGCGCTAGGGCTATGTCCCAGTAATTACAAAAATGCCATTTTAAGCCCCCAATTTTCCATCTTTTTTTTCCATCTTTGACCCTGAATTCTCCTAAAATCAATAAATAACCTAATAAGTGCATATACACAATAAAACAGGCAATAAACTAGATATAAAGGAATAAAAATAAATGAATAATATGCACTTATCAAATTCCCCCACACTTAGTCTTTACACGTCCTCGTGTAAACTAAAACAAAGATTATAATGAAATCATTTGAATTCTATTCAACCAAGCTCCCAAAGGTTCAAATTCAATTAGCATCCAAGAATACCAACACCAATCAACAGAAATTCGTTCTAATACATCATCAATCAATTCAATATAACAATAATTCATCAGTCCCCACTGAACATCTCTAAATCAAATTGAAACCACATAAGCAGCCCCTATGATTAACACAGATACTCAACTCAGTTTATATGGAACAACAACCATGCACACTGACTCACAACCAGAACATGTTTTTTTCCTGCCATTCATTTTTTCTTCATTTAGGTGAATGCATTTTATGCTCCATTTCACCTTCCTCATTCTTTTCTTAAGTGAGTGCATTTTATGCTCCATCTCACTTTTCTTCTCACCAACGAGTGCGTTTTACGCTCCATCTCGTTGCATGTGTTTATGGGTGAGTGCGTTTTACGCTCCATCTCAACCCACCCCATGTTTTTTTCCTTTTGAGACAAAATGTTTTTTTTTTCAATTTTTTTCTTGCTCTCAATTTTTCTAATTTCCCAATTCTTGATTTTGTCTTCACATGATCCTAGAAACCAAGATAAGCAGTTATTAAACAGTTCTAAATCATGAAAGCAGTGCACATAGTCAATTCCACAACTAACCCAGTCAAGTAAACATGTATTTCACATTCAAGTACTCATGCAATACCAACTCAATCTAAATCAGTCATCAACTATGGGTCCTAACTTCATTATCATCTTTTATCAATTAATTCAGCATCAAACAAATTCTATCAATTAGCATCAATTTTCATTCTAAAACCAAAAACCTTTGAAAACTTGACCAAACACAAAAACTTTTTGGAAAATTTAAGTCAACTCAGATTTCCAAACTTAGAACAAAAGCAAAACCTTTTCTATATTAACCTAACCCTAAACCTAACCCTAAACCTAAACCTAAACCTAAACCCCTCCCCCACACTCAAACCTTACATTGTCCCCAATGTAAGACAATCATGCAAAAGACGAGCAAAATACCTAAAAAATAATAAATAAGTAAAAAGGTATAGAAAAGCAAATCTGGTGTCTTGGGTTGCCTCCCAAGCAGCGCATTTGGTTAACGTCGTTAGCCCGACATCAATGCTCCTCAATCATTCATAGCTCGGATCCACTAGGTCTATCATCTCCACACTCTCCATTAAAAATCCTTCACGGAAAGGTTTCAGCCTATGTCCATTGACCTTGAATACTTTCCCTGTCTTTGGATTCTTTATATCTATAGCACCATGAGAGAACACATTAGTAATAACAAATGGACCTTCCCAACGAGAGCGCAACTTACCTGGAAATAACTTCAGCCGCGAATTGAATAGGAGAACTTGTTGGCCAACGGTGAAATCTTTCCTCAAAATCTGCTTGTCATGGAAGGCCTTTGTTTTATTCTTGTATAGTCTAGAACTCTCATAAGCTTCATTCCTCATCTCTTCTAATTCTTGTAGCTGGAACTTCCGATGCATTCCCGCGTCATCCAAACTCATATTACATTGCTTGATCGCCCAAAAAGCTCTATGCTCTAATTCCACGGGTAGATGACATGGCTTCCCAAAAACCAATCTGTACGGAGACATACCAATGGGGGTTTTGTATGCAGTTCTATACGCCCACAATGCATCTTCTAACCGCAGACTCCAATCTTTTCTGCTTGGCTTGACAACCTTCTCCAAAATCGATTTCACTTCACGGTTGAATACTTCAGCTTGACCATTGCTTTGCGGATGATAAGATGTAGAAATCTTATGCAAAACATTATATTTCCTGAAAAGTGCTGCTAGCATCCTGTTGCAAAAGTGAGTTCCTCTATCGCTGATGATAGCTCTAGGAGTTCCAAATCTGACAAATATATTAGTTTTGACAAAATCTGTAACAACTTTAGAATCATCAGTCCTGGTGGCTTTAGCTTCCACCCATTTAGAAACATAGTCAACAGCCAATAGAATGTAAACATTACCATGAGAAACAGGAAAAGGTCCCATAAAATCAATACCCCAAACATCAAAAATCTCAACAATTAAAATGGGAGTTTGTGGCATTTGATTTCTATGTGATATGTTACCTGTTCGTTGACAATTCTCACATGATTTACAAAATAGATATAAGTCTTTAAAAATTGTTGGCCAATAAAAACCACTTTCTAAAACTTTATGAGCAGTCCGTTTGGGTCCAAAATGACCTCCACAAGCATAGGAATGGCAAAAATTTAGAATAGACAATGTTTCGGTATTAGGCACACACCTACGGATTATTTGATCAGCACAAAATTTCCACAGATATGGATCATCCCAAACATAATGGCTAGCATCACTCCTAAGCTTATCCTTCTGGTTTTTAGAAAATTCATTGGGAATAAATGCACTTGCCAAATAATTAACAATATTCGCATACCAAGGCAATTCCTCCTGAATAGAAAAGAGATGCTCATCTGGAAAGGAATCATGCAAAGGTAGTGCCTCCTCATCTCTCATCAATCGACTCAAGTGATCTGCTACCAAGTTATCTGCTCCCTTCTTATCCTTGATTTCCAAGTCAAATTCCTGCAACAGCAGAATCCATCTGATAATCCTGGGTTTAGAGTCCTTCTTGGTCAACAAATATCTAAGAGCTGCATGGTCAGAATAAACTACAACTTTAGTGCCAAGTAAATAAGATCGAAATTTATCTAAAGCAAAAACAATAGATAAAAGTTCTTTTTCTGTTGTCGAGTAGTTAATCTGAGCTGCATTCAATGTTCTAGAGGCATAATAAATGGCATGGACAACTTTGTCAACTCTTTGGCCCAAAACAGCTCCGACTGCATAATTGCTTGCATCACACATTATTTCAAAGGGAATATTCCAATTTGGCGATTGAATCACGGGTGCGGAAGTCAATAGGCTTTTCAACATATCAAATGCCTTCTTGCACGTTTCATCGAACTGGAATTCCACATCTTTTTGCAGCAATTTACATAATGGCAGAGCTATTTTGGAGAAGTCTTTGATAAATCGCCGATAGAAACCTGCATGTCCAAGAAAAGAGCGAATCTCCCGCACACTAGCAGGGTAAGGCAAAGCAGACACAATATCTATCTTAGCTTTATCAACCTCTAAACCTTTAGCTGACACAACATGACCAAGCACTATACCCTGTTTTACCATAAAGTGGACACTTTTCTCCCCAATTAAGAACAAGGTTAGTTTCCAAACATCTATCTAGCACACGCGTTAGATTTTTCCAAGCACAAATCCAAAGAATCACCATGTACTGTGAAATCATCCATAAAGACCTCGATGCAATTTTCCAAAAGATCAGAAAAAATGCTTACCATGCATCGCTGGAAAGTACCTGGTGCATTACAAAGTCCAAACGACATCCTCCGGTATGCAAAAGTACCAAATGGACACGTGAATGTGGTCTTTTCCTGGTCTTCGGGTGCAATCACGATCTGATTATATCCTGAAAAACCATCTAGAAAGCAATAATAAGTATGCCCCGCTAATCGTTCTAGCATTTGATCAATAAAAGGAAGAGGGAAAAGTGATCTTTTCTGGTTACAAGCATTTAGTTTCCTGCAGTCAATACACACTCTCCATCCTGTTTGTATCCGTGTGGGCACCAACTCATTATTGTCATTCGTGATGACAGTTATTCCAGACTTCTTCGGAACTACCTGTACCGGACTCACCCACTGACTGTCGGAGATGGGGTAGATTATGCCTGCATCTAGTAATTTAATCACCTCTTTCTTGACTACCTCCATCATGGGTGGATTTAATCTTCGCTGTGCTTCTCCTCGTGGGCTTTGCTCCGTCATCCAAAAGAATCCTATGCATGCACATCGCGGGGCTTATACCTTTTGATTATCTGCTATCCGTCCAACCAAAACACTGTGACATGGTCTCTTAGAACTCTCAACAATTTCTCTTCCTGCACTTTGGTTAGATTACTAAGCAATAATCACAGGTAAAGTTTCATTTGTCCCTAAATATGCATATTTCAAGTGAGCAGTAAGGGTTTTTCAATTCTAAGATTGGAGCTTTCTCCACAGATGGGGGTAACAATTTTTTATGAGAAATAGGCAATTGAATTGATTGAACTGCATACTTACTTATCTGTGAATTTTGGTAAAGAGTGCAATGCAGCCACAACTTCCTTCAATTCATGATTCGGGTCAAAGTCGTCCTCTTTATCCATGTCGTAGTTGGTAGCAATAGCCCTCTGCGAGCTTTCCCTGTGGTCGTGGGCATAAGATCCCTGCACTATAGAATCAATGATGTCAATGGCAAAAACATGATCAACATCACTAGGGTACCTCATGGCGTCATATATATTGAACTGGATTTTCTCTCCATCCAAATTCCATGGTCAAGGTCCCATTGTGCAACATCGATTCATTGTCCTTGGCTGTTTTCAAGAATGGCCTTCCTAGCAAGATGTGCGAGGGATTTGGAGATCTATCATCTTCCATATCCACAAATAGTAAAAATCTGCAGGAAATATTAACTGATTCACCTGCACTAAGACATCTTCAATTACCCCTTGAGGGTAAGTGTTAGTACGATCAGCAAGTTGAATGATAACACCAGTTTGTTTCAAAGGTCCTAGATTTAAAAGAGGCAAATACAGACAATGGCATGACATTTATTGACGCTCCTAAATCTAACATGGGCTTTCTCAAATCTGGTATTACCTATTTCTGTGCATGGGATTGTAAACATTCCTGGATCTTTACATTTAGGAGGCATTTTCCTTTGAAGCACTGCTAACACATTCTCTCCTACAGTGATTTTTTCATCATCTTTCAATTTTCTTTTGTTAGTACACAATTCTTTCAAAAACTTTGCATACCTGGGCACTTGTTTGATGGCATCCAATAGAGGAATATTTACCTCTACCTTCCTGAAGGTTTCCAAGATTTCCTTATCCTTTTCCTCCTTCTTTGAAGTCTTGTGTGTTCTAGGTGGAAACGGCAACAGTGGAGTCTTAACTGGAGTAGATGGGGTAACAACTTCCCTTGGTGTCTCTATCTCATCACTAGCCTTCTCCTTTTCAATTTCCGTCACTGTTTTGGGTACTTCCAACTCCTTTCCACTCCTTAGTGTAATCGCACTAGCATTCTCCCTTGGATTGACAACTGTTTGGGGAGGGCCAACTTTCCTGAACCCTGAGCATCCAACCTCCCCACTGTGGTGGCAAGTTGACCTATCTGATTTCTCAAGTCTTGAACAGAATTTTTTGTTTCCTGCTGGAACTGCTGTGTCTGACTCATGAATGCCTTGAACATGTCTTCCAAAGATGTTCCAGGATTTGCAGGAGCTGCCTGTCTAGGTTGATATTGAGGTTGAGTTGGTTGAGAGCCTTGTGGGAACCCTTGTTGTCTAACCGGAGATACACACCTTGCGCTGGTGGCCTATTTCCTCCATAACTCAAATTAGGATGATCCCTCCATCCTGGATTGTAAGCATTGGAGTACGGGTCATACTTCCGCTGTGGTTGTGCCTGATAGTTTCCCCATCGCATTAGCTTGTTGTGTTGTGTCTTCCTCATTGCAATGTTGGACAAGAATCGGTACTATGACCAGTCATTAAGCAAATCCCACAAACTTTTGCTGCGGTGTATTTCCTGTAGCCATTTGTTTAACCAGCACAGTTAGATCAGAAAATTTGTTGTTCAAGGTTGCTCGTGGTCATCTCATTCACTCTTGCAGGTGCATGGTTATTCCTTGTCCCATACTGCTGAGAATTAGCAGCCATATTTGCAATTAGAGTCCTTGCAGCCTCCGGTGTCTTATCCACTAGTGCTCCTCCACTTGCAGCATCGATCATACTCCGATCCATTGGTAATAGTCCCTCATAAAAGTACTGAATCAGGTGTTTGTTGGTCGATTTCGCAACCGAAAAATACGCGCAAGTATACGCGGTCAACAAGTAATAAAGTGATAAGAGAGTTGTCGAACCCACAGGGAATTGTTCTAGTGTATCCCAAGTACCAACTATATATCGTCTCGATTTTATTTAGACAAATGATGATTTGAGTTTTTGTTGTTTGTAATGATTAAGAGATATGAAAAGCATTAAGATAACGAAATCTAATATTAACAAGTCTAAGATTGCAATTTCCCCCAACACTTCATTTGAATATCCTAACTCTCTCATTTGAATTAATTAACAACATAGAATTGCCAACCGAGAAATCAAAGCTACTTATAAGCCTCTGTCTATGGTCAAATTCGAATCTTCCTAATGCGGCGGCGTGTAAGGTATATGTCTAATCCTACACACTATCAAGAGACTAATTTCAAGAAACAATAACAAGACACGTGTCACTAAATCTCATTTATCGTCCCTTCAATTACCAACTTTCACATAGGAAGTCATTAAGAGTAGATTCTCCATTGGTTTGCACACGGTATCTAGGTATATATCTATCCTAAATACTATCAAGTTACCTATCATTGAGGATAATCAACAAGACACCACGTCACTTAATCTCAATTAATAACCCACAACAATCTTTAACTTTCGCATGATATCATAACAAGGTCTAAACACTATAATCCGTTCGTCAAGTTCATATAGGTTCCCACGGTAATTACTAGCTAGGCAATTAAGATATGAAGCATAAATTATGATATACAATTCACAAATGAGTAATTAATAGCAAAGAGAGATGAAATCAATTCAAACTATGTGTTGGGTTCCATTGAAATCTTAGAATACAAGCTTTAGTTCATGGTAGCTAAGCAAAACATCAAACACATGGTGTTCATCATAAAATTGAAATACAAATTCAAAGGAAAGCAAGAGATGATAAAACCCATTTAGAAGATATTCATATGTTGCTTGCTTGGTTGATGTCAATCTTTAGCTTCTCCTCTTCATTTGGCATTCGTTTCTCTTTTTGCTCCTGAGCTTGTTGCTGGAATTTTCTTGATTTGTAGCCCTCAAGCTCCTCTTGATGATGTATGTGCAGCCACCCAAGGTTTAGATATGCCTTGACAATCCTTTCCTTCTTGGTTCTTTGGCTTGTGCTGAGTTTTTCCTTGTATTGCAGCACTTTTGCTCTCAATTTTGATGTTTTAGTGTAGCCTCCCAATCCCTAGTTGTCAAACATGAAGCCCCAATGAGATGTTATATAGTGCCCTCCATGAAACCCTAGCAAAAATCAGATTATTTGGTCAAAAAATAGCTCAGATCGCACAAAAAGTCCAGCTGGAATCGCACTCGGGGCGATTCGCCCGCGCACCGCCCGCCGGCGCGCAGCGCGCCCCGGGCGGCCCAGCGCCTGGGCCACACGCTGGCCGCACGCCCAAACGCCGCACGCCCATGCCGCACGCCGCGCGCCCGCTGCCAGCGCGCGCGCCGCGCCCAGCGCCTGGGCAGCACGCTGGGCCTTGGCGCTTTCGCCCCACGCTGGCCGCTCGCCCACGCCGCACGCCGCGCGCGCGCCCGCACGCCAGCGCGCGCGCCCGCAGCCCAGCGCCTGGGCCGCCACGCCCGAACGCCCGCTGCCGAGGCCCCGCGCCCAGCGCCTGCCGAGGCCCGCTGCTGCTTGCCCCAACGCCCGCGCCCAGCGCCTGGGCCGCACGCCCAACGCCCATGCTGCCGAGGCCCCGCGCCCCAGCGCCTGCCGAGGCCCGCGCGCGCCTCAAATAAACGCCCCGCGCCCATGCGCGCGCCGCACGGCGTCCGCAATATAGCCCAGCGCCTGGCTGGTGCCCCCAATTCTGCTGCAAAAATCGCCGTGCCCGCGGCTTGGTCGACGCCGCACGCCGTGCACGCCCTTCCAACGCCGTGCCACGCCCAACTTCCAAATGTCATCAAATTAAGCCCCGAGCATCGCCAAACATAAAGTTTTCACCGTGTTATCATTCGGGAGCACGGATATCTAAGCACAGGGCTTGCCCTCGTGGCTTAGCGACGCCGCACGCCGTGCACAGCTTTCCGACGCCGCGCACGCCCAACTACCAAATGTTGTCAAATTAAGCACCGAGCGTCGCTTAAGCACAAATTTTCCATCATACTACCCATTCGGGCATAGACGTCCAGGCATGGACATTGATTCAATACAAACAACGATCCGAGCGGTATTTATTCCAATTCCTACAAACATAATGAAAATGCATCAAAGTAACATAAAACATGTAAAAATAACTAAAAACTAATTTATGTAGAAATAAGATAAAAATACATAAAAACCACATAAAATCCCTAAAGACTTGCAAATTATCAAGGCCAAAAGTACCCAAATTATGTGTATAAAATACACTCATCAGTGTTGATCGTCTATTTGATGGGGAGGACAACTGGAACACAATTTTTTAAATCTTTCCCAATACTCATACAGTGTCTCTCCGTTGAACTGTCGAATGCCGCATATCTCCTTTCTGATGTTGGCAACTCTTGAAGCAGGAAAGTACTTCTCCAAGAACAGCCTTTTCATGTCATTCCATGACTGTATTGACCCTGAAGGAAGATAGTACAACCAGTCCTTCGCTAGATCTCCCAGTGAGAATGGAAATGCCCTTAGCTTGATTTGATCCTCTGTTATTCCATGTGGCTTTCATTGGTGGAACACACCACATGGAATTCCTTCAAGTTGCTTGTATGGATCTTCACCTGTGAGACCACGAAAAGTAGGCAAAAGATGAATTAGTCCCGATTTAAGTTCAAAAGCAGCAGTTAAAGTAGGATATTCAATGCACAAGGGTTGTTGATTAAGATTGGGAGTGGCTAATTCTTTGAGTGTTCTGTTGTTATTTGGCACCGCCATTTCTTCTTCCTTCTCTGAATCGGTGGATGATGTATTTGACAGTAACTCAAGTGCTATGTTGAGTCCCGGTGATGGAATTTCGTCTGACTCTGCAGTGATGCCTCGAGCTTGACGAGCTTCTTTCCTTAGCCTGCGTGCAGTTTTCTCAATTTCTGGATCAAAATTTAAATCACTGGATTGAGAGGATCGTGTCATAAACTGCAATAATGAACAAAAATAAAATGAAGAATAAATAAAGATAAATAACACTTCCCCGGCAACGGCGCCAAAATTTGGGAGCTGTCGTTTTACACTCCAAAATTAATACCTTACTAACACTCTACTAGCACAAAACTTAGTATAATGACAAGCAAGGATCGATCCCACAGAGAAATGAATTAATCTTTTACTTATTCTAGCATTCCTATTATTTCTATTAATGAGGGGTTTTCGAGTTTGATTCACTAAACTAAACAAAAGTAATTAAGAATGATCAATGAATAAAAAAGCTTCAGTTCCTTCAGTTCAGTATCACCTTATCACAATTATGGGAAAATCAAGTTTAACAATATTTATCCTTCAATGAGACTAATAACCCTAGATAATCGCAATCGCTAATTATCCGCAATTCTCCTTATGTGTAAATCTAATGTGACAATCGCCTCAAGAGACTCTAACTATCATATAACCTAGAACTATCAGTCTAGATTTAATATAACAGCAGCATAAAGAATGAGAGAATTAGGTTATTCCAAGCAACAATTGCACAATCAGGAATTATTTAACTTGCCTTCTAATAATCTTAATAATATCCAAAAAGCTTGTCCACAATCAGATACTATCAATTGCTACCTATGATCAGACATAATATCGTTTACTTAATACTATATCTTAATCTAGCAGATGGTATCAATCAAATTAATTCAATTGGCCAAATCAAATCAAAAGATTAGATAACATACAATCAATTAAAAACAGATTATCAAAATAAATCTCATGCAAGAAGGAATAAATAAATAAAACCTGATTTAAACCATTAAATTATGAAAAAGATTCAACATCCCTTAGAACTGAAAAGTAAGAGTTTAGCCTGACATGCCTTCAATCTCCTCCTATTAGAGTTACAATTGTAGTTGCCAAGATCTTCTAGCTCTAGAATAATAATATCATAAATTCATAAAAGTCTCTAAGTATTTTATTACTTAGGGTTTCCTTCTCACTATCTGATCAATATAAACTAGAATCCTCTTCAGAATTGGCTTCCTTTTCCTCCTCCAACTGAACTTTAGTAACCCAAGTCGAGGCTTAGCGCTTGTTAGCGCTTGAGTGAGCGCTTTCTTGGCGCCACTATGCAGAATGCCTAGTGCCGCTGGCTCTGATGTAAGCGCTGCTAGCGCTGTGTTTGTGAAGGCTGAGCGCTGTTAGCGCTGATGTAGCGCTTTCTGGCGCTGGTTTTGGGCGCTAATGGCGCTAGGGTGCAGCAAGTGGAGCGCTTCTAGCGCTGGTCCTAGCGCTTCTGGCGCTAGGCTATGTCCCAGTAATTACAAAAATGCCATTTTAAGCCCCAATTTTCCATCTTTTTCCATCTTTGACCCTGAATTCTCCTGAAATCAATAAATAACCTAATAAGTGCATATACACAATAAAACATGCAATAAACTAGATATAAAGGAATAAAAATAAATGAATAATATGCACTTATCAGCATACACACACACACACGCACACGGACACATTTCATGAATTAAGGGATAAAAAAAAACATCAAGGTTGCGGTAACCGTGTTTCACGGAAGTTGGGGGGTGCCTAACACCTTCCCCTCGCTTAAGCAAGCCCCCGAACTCTATGAATCTCGGTGCGCAGACCAATTGATTCGGAGTCACATATGAGCCAGCGATTATGAAAACGAAACTCGGATGAGTTGGTACATCCATTTCAAATATACCAACTGGCGACTCTGGTTAATTGGCTCATCATAAAAAACGATCTTTCAAAAACCCCGTCGACATGAATGCCGACCTTTTCCAAAAAATCATTAAATCAAAAGGCTAAAATTGGAAAAGACTAAAAAGGGACACGAGAAGAAAAACCCGGCGTCGACATGTATTAATTACCTTGATCATCAATTAATGTGATAATCTATATGGAATTGAGAAAGAAAATATAGATTGAGATCTGATTATGCTAGCATGTGTTCATGAATTCTGCATGTGATGGAATTTAAGTTTCGTGCCTAGGATAGAGATATACCGAAGCACCATATGTGGCCAATTGAGAACTTATGCTTCAACCCTTTTTGATTGTAATTCACATAGAGATATAGTGCGTTAGTCATCTAGGGTGTTCACATTCATTCTATCAATTGTGGATTTAGTGTGATACGAATATGGTGCATCAAGTGTTGGCCATATTTTACATTTGTGTTCTCGACCAACATTCTAACGTAATAAATTGCGAATTGAATGTCCAACATGATTTATGCTAAAAGTATAATTGATTAATCACCTATATGAAATTGAAAAGTGGATTATAGTGTTGAGACTTAGTTTTGATAACATACGAAAGTTTGAGAATCTTGTGGGTGGTGTATAAGATTATGTGGTGTGTGTCTTATTCATTGTCCTCAAGAATGGATGACTTGCTAGTATTTAGGATAGAGATATATCTAAATGTCGTGTGTAACCATTATGAGATTACAAACTTAATGACTCCCTACACAGAGGTTCATTCGTTTGATAGATTGATTGACTAAGATTATGTGGCGTGTGTCTTGTTGATTATTCATGGAATTGAATGGATTGTTGGCATGTAGGATAAACATATACCTATGTGTCGTGTATGGGTGATTTTTATATGACCATACACTAAGGCTTATGAATAAGGTGAATTTCTCGGTTAACAATTCTTGTGAATTAACTAGTTGAAAATGAGAGAGATAAGAGATTTAAATGAAGTGTTGGGGGAAATTGTAATCTTAGACTTGTTAATACTAGATTTTCATTATCTTAAAAGCTTGTTAATTAGCTAATCAAGCAACTCAAGTTTTCATTGTTTAACTAAGATTGAAATGATAAAAGGTTAATACTTGGTAAACATTAGAAACAATTCCTCGTGGGATCGATACTTTATTTACTCTTTATTACTTGTTGACCGCGTATACTTGCGCGTATTTTTCGGTTGCGAAATCGATCAACAATTCTCTCTCTATCTATGTTACTCTCTTTTTCTCTCTACCGTTCTCTTCCTTAGCAAAGTTGCTCCCTCTCTCTAGTTGTTATCAACTGAGTATAGTTGAGTGAGGAGAGGAAGAGTGGATGGGAGGTTAAGTGGAGTGGCTTTGAGAGGAGAAGGACTGTATTGGGAGAGTGAAAATGGAGTACCCGAGCTTCTTGGAAATAATATTGAGGAGGAATGTTTGCAAGAATTTGCTTTCCAATGTTTGGTGTACTGTGACTATCTATTGCGCTCATCCGATTGGTTACTTGCAATTATTGCCCTCCCCTAATTGGTTGAGGCTTAGTTGCCTCTCCAATTAATTCGGACATACAGATAAATATACCCGAATACTCCCACTTTTGTACCAAATTTGGTAAATAACTATACCCAAAATTAAAATGGGTACTCACATAAATTATTGGGACATGTAAAAAGAATTATTACGGGATTTGTCCATTTATTCTAAACACCCATATTATACATTTCGGATACGGATTAAATCGCGAAGCAGCTCAAATAAAATTCCCGCCGCTTAGAAAAATTATTTCTTCACATACACGTCTTAACTAAATTAATAGAAATCGAAAAAGATAAAAAAAAATGTTTGGGCATGAATAGTGCCTCGGGAAACGTGCCCTGTGAATAGTGATTTTACAAATTTTTGCAAAATCGATTTATTCACTCCAACGACACAACAACACATAAAATTTAACATCCACATATATTCTAGGCTGTTACACAACTTTTAAGCACGTAACACATAATAATGTAAATAAAAATAAAAATTCGTTTTATTCATACATAACTTGGGTTATAAGGAAATCTAAAATTTCCGATCGTTACATTCTCCCCCTATAAAGATTCTATCCCCAAAATTACCGTACAAGGTTAAACAAAAAGTTGAGGGTAATTCTCCTTCATATTATCTTCCAACTCCCATGTAGCCTATTCGGCATTGTGGTTTCGCCAAACTACTTTTACAGAAGGTATAACCTTATTTCTTAAAACCTGCTCCTTCCTATCAATTATCTGAATAGGAATTTCCTCATACGTTAGATCTTTCTCTATTTGAACGGGCTCATAGGATATAACGTGCTTATAATCGGGCTTGTATGGTCGTAGCACTGAGACATGGAACACATTGTAGATATGGTCCAGTTCAGGAGGTAAGGCTATCTCGTACGCCACTTCACCCACTCTTCTCAATACTTCGAATGGTCCTACGAACCTTGGGGACTTTCCCTTCTTCCCAAAACGTATTTTCCCCTTCCAAGGAGACACTTTCAGAAACACGTAGCTGCCGACGTCGAAGTCTCTCATCTGGCGATGTTGATTTGCATACTTCTTTTGTCGGTCTTGGGATGCAACTAGTCTTGCCCTGATCACTTTGACCACTTCGGTTATTTGCTGCACCAACTCTAGTCCCAACAGTCTTCATTCCCCGACCTCATCCCAACTTAATGGTGTTCTGCACTTCCTCCCGTAGAAGGCTTTATACGGCAGCATACCGATACTTGCATGATAGTTGTTGTTATAAGCGAATTCCACGAGTGGTAAGTGGTCTTCCCAATTGCCTTTGAAATCCATCGCACAAGCTCTAAGCATATCTTCTAGTGTCTGTATTGTTCGTTCACTCTGTCCGTCAGTTTGAGGATAGTAAGTTGTACTTAGTTGCAACTGCGTTCCCATTCTCTCTTGAAAGCTCTTACAAAAATTTGACATGAAGCGCGGGTCTCGATCTGAGACAATTGACACTAGCACTCCATGCCGCAAAACAATCTCCTTTATGTACAACTTGGCTAACTGGTTCAAATTGAATCTGATTTTTATCGGTAGAAAGTGTGCTGATTTCGTCAATTGGTCCACGATAACCCAAATGGCATCGCAACCCTTTTGTATAACTGGAATTCCCACCACGAAGTCCATAGTGATATGCTCCCATTTCAACTCTAGTATATTCAGTGGTTAAAGTAACTCACTCGGTCTCTGATGTTCCGCTTTGACTTGCTGACAGGTGAGACACTTACTAACGTACTCTGCTACATCTCGCTTCATGTTGGGCCACCAAAAATATTGACGAAGATCCCGGTACATTTTCGTGCTTCCTGGGTGGACAGAATATGCTAAATTATGTGCTTCTTGTAAAATTTCTTCTCTTAATTCAGTCACGGCTGACACCCACACTCGCTCTACGTATCTCAAGATACCATCTTTATCCATCCGAAATTTCT
Organism: Aralia elata; assembly: GCA_034770075.1. Classification (NCBI taxonomy): domain Eukaryota; kingdom Viridiplantae; phylum Streptophyta; class Magnoliopsida; order Apiales; family Araliaceae; genus Aralia; species Aralia elata. Next base: position 48,634,588 of record CM068382.1, read on the forward strand.
CTTCTTCATTTTCTGCGATCCTTTCACACTCTTCATCCTTTTCTTGTGATCTCTCACTTTGTCGTGTAATGTCGGATGAACTTCAATTATGAATAACTTCTCTGCTGCCTCTGTTGGACTTTTCACTTCGATCTTCAGTCTCGCCATTTCTCGTATTAGTTCCCCATGAGTAGTTAGCAAAAATATTTTCTCGTTCCCCTTTCTAGTCAATGCGTCTGCTACTACATTTGCCTTCCCTGGGTGATAAAGAATTTCGTAGTCGTAATCTTTGATTAATTCCAACCACCTCCTTTGTCGCATGTTTAGCTCCTTCTATATGAAAATATATTTCAGACTCTTATGGTCCGTGTATATCTCACATTTCTCTATATAAAGGTAATGTCTCCAAATCTTTAACGCAAAAACGATAGCCATTAACTCCAAGTCATGGGTAGGGTATCGCTTCTCATAATCCTTCAATTGTCGTGACGCGTACGCAATGACCTTGCCGTGTTGCATTAACACACAACCAAGACCTTTATGTGATGCATCACTATACACTACAAAACCTCCTGTATCATCTGGTAAGGACAATACAGGCGCCGCCTCGCTTAACCGCTTTTTCAACTCCTGAAAACTGTCTTCGCACTTTTCAGACCACACATACACTGTCTTCCTTGTTAAGTTGGTCAATGGGGTTGCTATCTTAGAAAAATCTTGGATAAACCTTCGATAGTACCCGACTAATGTTAGGTTTGTATAAAGCGTGAACATGCAATCAAATTACATAAATAGTACGGAAGCGCAATAAAACGGATTTTAAATTTTATATACAAACCATCACCAAGATCAATCTATGTGCTCAATTAACGATATAAACGAAAGAGATAGAGATTAAGAAATTATACCCTCGTAGAACCGTGCTTCCTCAGGTACAAGTTCACCTCCTATTCTTTCGCGTTCTCCTTAAATTCCACCAACTAAATTCCTTTGCTTGATCAACATTAGCCACCCAAGTGTTTGGCCTCTAGAGGTGATCCACCAAGGAAGAATATGTATTCAAGAAGTTGGGTATTGGCAAAACCCTAGTTTCTATCTCTATAGAAATTGTAAATACTCTCCACAATCTAATGCAAGAGTGTGTAACCCTAATCTATGATAAGACTCCTCTTATTTATAAATGTAGGAATAACCCTTCCCTAAACTATTTATGATTAGGGTTTCTATTATAATTAAACTCCTTTAATTAATTATGCTCCTAATCCAATTAGGAATTCATGAGAGAGTACTTCTATTAATTAATTCCCAATCCCTATTAGGAATTAAATAATAGTAATAGTAATAATAATAATAAGACTCCTCTTATTAATTTATATTTAATATTTCCAAAATATTAAATAATAAATATTAAGCTATTTAATTTATTCTATCTCTATAGATTAAATTAAATACACTTAACTTATTATTACAATTATGTCATTTACTTCTTAAATAAATATTTTCCTTTTGCGGTGTGACCCTTTAGGTTCTTCATATTAAACCGGTTGTGAATAAATTAATTAGAACAATTCTAATTTTATTTAAATAAATAAATTAAACTATTTAATTCATTTAAATAAATAATATTTATTCCACAATAAGGGTAAGCCCCCTTAGCGATCAACGACTTTCCAGATAATATAGATTTCAACATTAATCACAAAAGAACCTTTCAGTGAATAGTTGCCGTACAATTCAATCCTTCTACCATACAATGTCCCAATTAAATATAATACATGGATTTATTGTCAAGTCTTATTTTATTTAATTATATGTATTTCGATTCCCAAATGCACAACTCTAAATAATGCAAATTAGAAACCCTTTCTAATTTCATTCTGCCTTGGTCAAGGACTACTGAGTTGTCATTTATCGAATCACATAGGACATTCACATCTTTTACTAGACGTGGTAGATTCTTTGTTGATCATTCACCTATCTCCATACACAACTTATTATACCCAATCATACCCTTTGATATACCCCAAAGGTCTTAAGGGACATGTCAAAGTATAACTCATCATACACAAGATACTATGATGATCTCAAGTCCAAGGATCACTTGTACTACTATCACTAGAGTAATTCATATTGACAGGCGAGTAAAACTCCATTAGGTATTCCTTAGCGAGCCACGTTCAGTGAACTTATTCTCCAATAAGCACCTACATACTTGCTTTAGTGTCTCCACACAAATGATTATGAGATCAATCATCCTCTTCTTAAGAGCAAGCAACGTATGTACTAATATATCCGGATTCACTAATCCCCTTTTTTAGTAATCGAACGATTAGGAACAATTTTAGTTTGTGAGCTATCTAGAATTTAGATCTCATTAGCATGATCACCATCATGATTCTAAAAGCATTGCTCAAAACTATGGGTTTATCACATTTAATAAAACAGCACTATGTAGATAATATAAAATGCCTTTTAAGAAAATTAATTCTTTTATTAATAAATGAATAAGATTACAAAGTATATGCTATATCATATCAAATATGATTGGCTTGTGTGCATACTACTTTCAATCTCCCACTTGCACTAAAGTCAATTGCCATGGTATCTAATACCCATCTTCTCTAAGTGACAATCAAACTGCTGTTGTGTTAAAGCTTTAGTAAATGGATCTGCAATGTTGTCTTGAGAGTCCACACGCTCCAGGGTGACATCTCCTCTTTCAATGATCTCTCTAATCAAATGAAACCGCCGCAACACGTGTTTGGATTTTCTGATGAGACCTGGGTTCTTAGCCTGCGCAACAGCTCCGTTGTTGTCACAGAATAAAGGTACGGCGGCTCCTCTAATGCTAGGAACCACTCCAAGTTCAGTTATGAACTTCTTCATCCAAACAGCTTCCTTTGCAGCTTCACTTGCAGCTATGTACTCTGCCTCTATCACTGAATCAGCAACTGTTTGCTGCTTGGAACTCTTCCAACTCACCGCGCCACCGTTTAAGGTAAACACATACCCTGAAACGGATTTATTGTCATCTTGGTCCGTTTGAAAATTTGAGTCTGTATAGCCCTCTAGTTTCAATTCAGACCCACCGTAGATAAGAAATACATCCTTAGTTCTTCTTAAGTACTTTAGGATGTTTTTCACTGTCTTCCAGTGCTCTTCTCCTGGATTCGACTGATATCTACTCGTTACACTAAGTGCATAAGCGACATCTGGTCTAGTACATATCATACCGTACATGATAGATCCTATTGCGGAAGCATAAGGAATCTTACTCATACTGTCTCTCTCCTTATGTGTCTTTGGGGCCTGTTTCTTGGAGAGATGTATTCCATGGCTCATCGGCATGAGACCTCTCTTGGAATCTTTCATGCTAAACTACTTTAGCATCGAGTCAATGTACTTTCCTTGGGTCAAGCTCAGCATCCTTTTAGATCTATCTCTATAGATCTTTATCCCCAAATATAGGATACCGCACCCAAGTCCTTCATGTAGAAGTGTTTAGATAACCAAATTTTGATCGACTGTAGCATAGGAATATCATTCCCTATCAGTAATATATCATCAACATATAATACAAGGAATGAAACAGCGCTCCCACTAACCTTCTTGTACACACAAGGTTCATCCTCATTTTTGATAAAATCAAACCTTTTGATTATCTCATCAAAATGGATGTTCCATCTTCGAGAAGCTTGCTTCAATCCATAAATGGATCGTTGTAGCTTACAAACTTGGTTTGTTCCAACTGTTGAAACAAAACCCTCTAACTGTATCATATATACATTTTCCTCAAGCTCTCCATTGAGGAAGGCCGTTTTCACGTCTATTTGCCAGATTTCGTAGTCATAATAAGCTGCAATTGCAAGCAAAATCCGAATGGACTTGAGCATAGCTACTGGTGAGAAGGTTTCATCATAGTCAACTCCTTGTCTTTGTTTGAAACCTTTTGCAACCAGTCAGGCCTTATATGTTTCTACCTTGCCATCTGCTCCAGTCTTTCTCTTAAATACCCATTTATACCTAATAGGCTTAATGCCCTCAGGTGGTGAAACCAAAGTCCATACTTGGTTTTCATACATTGAGTCAATCTCGGATTTCATGGCTTCTAGCCATTTCTCTGAGTCTTCACTACTCATAGCCTCTTCGTAAGTTAATGGATCATCATCATCTATGATGTGTACCTCATCATCATTGTCTATGATGAATCCATACCTGTCAGGTATCTTCGGTACTCTTCCAGATTTACGAATAGGTAGTGGTACAGTAGGTTCTTCTACTTGGTTAGGTACCTGACTTTGATCCGTAGTATTTTGTGGGTCTTGAACTTCTTTAAGATATATCTTACTCCCACTGACCCCTTCAAGGATAAACTTCTTTTCCAAGAAGGCAGCGTGTTTCGTAACAAACACCTTTTGATCAGTAGGATGATAGAAAAAATATCCTAAACTTTCTTTAGGATATCCCACAAATCTACACTTGTCGGATCTAGTCTTCAGCTTATCATGTTCTAACCTTTTGACATAAGCTGGACAACCCCAAGTCTTAACATGCTGAAGACTTGGTTTCCTCCCTGTCCATATCTCGTATGGGGTTTTTGGGTTGGATTTGGTAGGTACATTGTTAAGAAGGTATGCAGCCGTTTCTAGAGCATAACCCCAGAAGGATACTGGAAGGTTAGTATAACTCATCATGGAACGAACCATGTCCAATAAGGTTCGATTTCTCCTTTCAGATACACCATTCAACTGTGGCGTCCCTGGTGGAGTCCATTGTGAGGTTATACCATTTTCTTTGAGACAATTGAGAAATTCATTGGTTAAGTATTCCCCTCCTCGATCCGATCGAAAAATCTTAATACTCTTACCAGTTTGCTTCTCTACTTCACTTCTGAATTCTTTTAACTTTTCAAATGATTCAGATTTGTATTTCATTAAATACACATATCCAAATCTAGAATGATCATCAGTGAAAATAATAAAATAAGAATACCCTCCTCGTGCATTCGTTGTCATAGGTCCACATACGTCTGTGTGTACCAACGCTAACAACTCCGTAACTCTTTCTCCTTTTCCAATAAAAGGAGATTTAGTCATTTTACCCATGAGATTTAGTCATTTTATGCAACTTGGATAATCTTGTTTCATTGATATGACCGAGTCTACACTGCCACAAAAAAGGTATAATTAACATCATCTCTTTTTCTTTTCTTAGTTTGTTCAATTTGAAGTATATTTTCATGCAAGTCAAGTATGTAAAGTCCATTCAGTAGATTGCCAACACCATATAAAATATTTTTATTATAAATAGAACAACTATTGTTCTTTATTATAATATTAAAATCATCCATATCCAATACAGAAATTAAAATAATGTTTCTAATGAGTGTCAGAACATAATAACAATTATTTAAACTAATGAACTTGCCCGAAGGCAGTGCTAAACAATAAGTCCCTACAGCTAATGCAGCAACCTTTGCTCCATTTTCCACTCGTAAGACTACTTCATCCTTGTTCAGCTTTCTGCTTCTGCTTAGTCCCTGCATATTATTATATATGTGAGAACTACAACCGGTATCTAATACCCAAGTAGAATTTTGACTTTCAGAAAAATTAATTTCAATCATGAACAAACCTAGATCGGAAGTCGAAACTTCTCCAAGCTTCTTCTGGTCCGCAAGATACTCCTTGCAGTTCCTCTTCCAGTGTCCCGGCTTATTGCAATGGTAGCAAATTCCTTTGCTATCTGGATCAGGTTTCTTTTTTATCCTTTCTCTTCGTCTTGCCCTTAGCCTTCTTGTTTTTCTTCTTTTCAGAAGATACCTCTGGCCTCTTCCTTTTCTTGGAAGAATCATCCACTAGTAAGACTTGGTTCTTGTTGGATGAGAAGTGACCTTCAGTAGTTTTCAGCATGTTAAGTAGCTCAGGCAAGCTGACATTCAACTTATTCATGTGAAAATTCACAACAAATTGTGAGAAGGTGTCCGGGAGTGACTGCAAAATCAAATCTTGACTTAACTCCCCATCCATCACGAACCCAAGGTGTCCAAGTTGTTCAATCAGATTGATCATCTTAAGGACATGAGTCTCAACAGCAGTGCCCTCGGTCATACGAGATCGGAAGAGCTCCTTAGATATCTGATATCTAGCAGTCCTACTTTGCTCACCATACAACTCCTTGAGGTGCAGCAATATAGTAGGAGCATCCATAGTTTCGTGTTGACACTGAAGCTCGTTACTCATGGATGCGAGCATGATGCATTGAGCCAAGATTGCATCATCTTGCCACTTTCTGAAAGTAGCAATCTCTTCCTCAGAGGCTGTTTTTGCAACATTTGCAAGGACTAGCGAATTTAGGACATAAGAAATCTTTTCAGCAGTGAGAACAATTCTCAGATTCCTTAACCAGTCCGTGTAATTCGGTCCGGTCAGTTTGTTAGCATGAAGTATGCTACGCAGTGATAGTGAGTTTAACATTTTTAAATTCTGCATGTGAAATAGACAACATTTTAGCATACATTCATTTAATTAATTACCAAAATAAACTAGGTCTTTATTTAAATTAGTATCTCCCACTATTTTTATCAAACTATATTACCCTCATTATACAGTTCGACAATTCTAATTAAAGATTTTCTAGTGAGATTAAGGATCCCATTTCAAATTTATATAGCCTTGTGGTGACACAACAAACGATATATAAATAAATAGGTAGACAACTTTTGTCAATTACATCACTATGTAACTCTTTTTATTTTGCCTCTTAGATTATTTTGATCAAGTGGTGACACATCCGAATCAAAATTATCCAAGTTAAGTCCAACCTAGCACTTCCATATATTTGAAAGAAAAACACTGTCCTTGTGGTGACACAACAAAACAACATCGTTCAGTCTATTTATAAGCATCAAATGTGATAAAGCAACATCTTAAATATTTAATACTTGCCTTGTGGTGACACAACAAACTCATATTAAACATTTAATACTCTATTGCTTTACCATACTAGAAGGCGACGTTCGATATTCCAAATATCTTTGAACGCTTAGGACTTAATATAATTTCTTTGAGGGGTTTATTATTATTAGTCTCATCTTGTTTAGCGCGCATGCACATATATATATAAAATACGCGTCATATTATTTAACATGCGAAGCATGTTGTATAATATATAATATATACATAGTAAGCATGCACATATAAAATACTATATTCTATCCGGACTGATTATGGACTTTTATTCTAGTTTGGTTCACTAGAGCCACCAAGTGAACCAAAAGGTCAAACCCGGGCTCCAATACAAACGGGTCTTCAAGCGCTCCTTGCTCCTTTGTCTCCAATTCTTCAAAATTAATTCTAACTAGTCCTATTACATAAACTATTTACAATAAATAAAAACCTTGATCAGCAGTCAAGGGGGAGTATATAGGAGGGAGATAGAATTTACATTAAAAAAAATTAGAGAAGACGAGGTACGCAGACCCCATTTAGAAAACCCATACATTCAAGCATCCACTAAAATAAATCCAATTACACATTGGTCAATAGTCAATAATCAATCCTATTTATTATCATACATATCTCTATATGTATCAATAAATAACATTCATCCCATGAATTATAAAACCATTCCATATATGCATTGATATCAATTAATGGGCAAAAGTTTTGCTAATATTTAGTTTTGAAACAAAATAAACTCTTTTATTTTAATCAAAAATCAAATCTAAATTAAACTCTTTTAATTTTAGCAATCTGAAATCATATTCCAGATAAAATAAACATCTTTATTTTAAACTTATATCAATTAAATAAATAATTTATTTTAATTAAAGGAAATATATTTTTCTCGGATTCTGTTGTCCGGCGCAGCTGCGCCCAGAATGAACTGGGAATCGGCGCAGCAGCGCTGAACCCCAGAAACGATTTTTCTGGGTTTGGGCGCAGCTGCGCTCCAGAATGAACTGGAGTCGGCGCAGCTGCGCCGCGTAACAGATTCGGAAAAAATGAATTATGCCCAAAAATTTCGATCCAATCGCATACCATACACACATGGAATCATCAAAATCGATAATTAGCACACGATTAGGCTCTGATACCACTGTAAGGTTTGTATAAAGCACGAACATGCAATCAAATTACATAAATAGTACGGAAGCGCGATAAAACGGATTTTAAATTTTTTATACAAACCATCACCAAGATCAATCTATGTGCTCAATTAATGATATAAACGAAAGAGATAGAGATTAAGAAATTATACCCTCGTAGAACTGTGCTTCCTCGGGTACAATTTCACCTCCTATTCTTTCGCGTTCTCCTTGAATTCCACCAACTAAGTTCCTTTGATTGATCAACGTTAGCCACCCAAGTGTTTTGCCTCTAGAGTTAATCCACCAAGGAAGAATAGGTATTCAAGAAGTTGGGTATTGGCAAAACCCTAGTTTCTATCTCTATAGAAATTATAAGTACTCTCCACAATCTAATGGAAGAGCGTGTAACCCTAATCTATGATAAGACTCATGTTATTTATAGATGTAGGAATAACTATAATACCCGAGAATTTTGAATAATATTAATATTAATTATTTAAGTTGAATATTTATTCGAATATGAGTATATGTGATAAGTCCATTTTAGTAGTAATGCGATAAGATGATTTCTTGTGTATTTACTAAAAGAGTGATTTAATAAGAAACGAATTTATTTTAGTTACACATGAGTTATGTGGCATGAAGTGTGATGATACTTTTTAAAGTCGAAGAAGTGTATGATGATTCAGAATACGACAAGATTGATAATGAAGTTTATTAAACTTGTGAAATGTGCCTAGCATGGCAACGTGATGCAATAACTATTATTGATTGTTTAAATTATGGTTATGTAGCATGATATATTTTCGCGACATTAGCACGCGTGAGTATTCATATAATTCATTAAATAATGTGAGTATGCATAACCTTTAAATTATATAAAATAGCCTGTTTGACAATTTGATGCGTTGCATTAATGTATGAAGATGTACCGAATAAAACCTTATAGTAAAGGTAGGTTGAATGCTATAATTTATTAAATGATATAAAGGAGTGTTTGTGGCATGATGGAACTACTAAATATGTATTTTAATTAAGGAAAGGAAATGAATTTAGTAAATAAATATTTATTACTAAATATTTATTTTAACATGGTATGTGAATATATATAATAATAAAGTTTTATCAAAAAGTATGAGTTAAATAATACTCATAAATAAAATACCTTTAAATTATATGAGGTAATTAGTATTTGTTACATGATAATTATTTTCATACTCAAATATTACTGTAATATGATGAATGGTGAGATAATAATGTACACTGAATAATTGGGTGTGGTGATTAAGGAAATTTTACTGTACTTAATGTGTACATGGATTATATGATATATACACCTGTAAATTTAATTGATACAATGTGACTAGCATTTAATTATTTATACACTATATGGTCTAAGTCTGCATTTTATTAAATCAAGTATGCTAATAAGCATTGTTGGAAAGTCTGAGTTCTTTTGTCCCAAAAAGAGTGTCACTTTCTTGCTTAAATTCTTCATTTACGTGCTTTGCAAAAAGACTATAAGCCTAGTTCATCTCTCTTGCAAAACATCAGTAGCCCCATGATGAATGGGGAGTGGCCCAAATAGTGTTTCCTCACTATTTCACCAAACCATATTTGCCCAGTAAACTTCTCTTCTTCACATTGGTTAATCACAATGGGTATAAGCTTTGCACGGTTAATAGTTTCTCTATAAATTGAGTTAATCTCTTCTCTAAATTCACTTGTTGAGTTCTGATAAGTTAGTAATCTGAGATTGGAGGAATTCTTGTTTCAAGCTTCAAGAAGGTAATAATGTTGTTTAATTTCAATATTGGTGTAGACACCCAAATTTTGCACTTCGTATACTAACCTTGACAGGAGGGTAAATTCGTCAAATGGATCGGCCTGCGAGAGCAAAAGATGGAAAAGTACGGACACTCGACGCCACCATGATAATTTGCAGCCGAAATCGACATGATAGCAGGGCTATCCGAATTTGGCATTCCCGGAGGGTGTGGCGCGCTTCTCAATGATTCCCGGACTATAAAATACGAGCCTGTCAGCGAAAACCGACGTTGCGGCACGAAAATCGAGGCGTGGCACGAAAAATCGAGAAAGTCAAGCCCGCCAGCCGCGGATAGATCTGCGGCCAAGTGGGTGCGCCAGCACGGAAACCAGGAAACCAGGCACTACCAGCTGAGTGCGATGGGAGGCGTGCCAGCTGGCCAGCCTATTTAAACTCAGCTTCGGACAGCATACAGGGAGTTGGAGAAATTTTGAGGAAGAAGGAGGATACAGCAGCGACAAAGCACGAAAATTGAGAGGAAAATAGCTAGATTTGCAACAAAAATAGGAGAAAAAGTGAGAAAAAAGAGAGGAATAATATTTTTGTGATTTGATTGTATCACACATATTTCTTCTTCTATTCAATACACCAGTTTACATCCATTTTGATCTCATTTGCAAGGTGAAAATCTCCTCAATTTTGCAATTTCTATCACATCTTTTGGTCAAATCAAATGAAGTTTTTTTTCATATGATTATGGAACGATAAATTAGGGAGTATTAGTGAGGGTTCCATTTGGAACAAAATTCTTCCTAATAACCCGATGATATTTATTTATTGATTTCTTGTTTTGTTTTTTTGGTGTTATATTGATATAGGTTCTTTTAGATCTTTATTTTGGGATGCTTTGATATTGGTAGATTATTCGTATTGGTTATTTCTTTGTAATATATCCGATTGTGGGTTGTGTGGATATTTGGTTGTGAGCCTAGGAAAGCGACCCCGGGGTCCAAATCCGATGATGGACATATCTTGATGTAAGAAGTAGAAATGATGTAGTTTTCATTGTAAATATGTAATCGTCGGGCCTTTAAAACGACGCTAAGGCGAGGCGAGAATCGGGTTTAAGGCCCCATAAATAGTGAAGTAATTGTGGATTGTAGGCGTTGTGGGGTTATTTTGATGGCTTACATGCCCATGAATAAACCCTCATGCATATTAATGTTTTATTTGATTGACAATATTGAAAAATTTGATTTCAAAGCCAAACAAATGAAGATTTTTTATAAAATCAATCAAAGTAGGATATTAGAATCACGAGGTTAAAATTTGAGAAGCGCTAATGAATGTCGATTCCTATCTAAGGAAAAAGCTAAAGAAAATCGTTTTCAAACATCACACAAAAATGATTTTACAAATAAGTAACGTTTTATTAAACCGTTGTGCATAGGGTTAAAGAGATCCTAGAAATTGCCCATCATTTTATGAAAGCAACGTATAGATCTCGATTCCTATTTTGACGAAGGTTTAAAACTCTTGTTTTGCCAAAACGACACCTAAAGAAAAATCCCATAGCTTTATACAATTAAAAATCAAATCCTTCTCAAAAGAATAAAGCTTTCTCGTGTATACCGAAAAGACATTCCGAAGCGTTCTCAAATTAAGGCACGATTTTCCCTAAAATCCAAATGACTCTTTCATACAAACTCACCACAACATTCACATAGGCACACACACACACACGCACGGGCACCTATACACACATACATTCATGAATTAAAGGATAGAAAAGCATCAAGATTGCGGTAACCGTGTTTCACGGAAGTCGAGGGGTGCCTAACACCTTCCCCTCACTTAAACAAGCCCCCGAACTCTATGAATCTCAATTCGCAGACCAATTAATTCGGAGTCACATATGAGCCAGCGATTTACAAAAGAATGAAAATTCGGATGAGTTGGTACATCCATTTCAAATATACCAACTAGCGACTCTGGTTAATTGGCTCATCATAAAAAAATGATCTTTCAAAAACCCCGTCGACATTAATGCCGACCTTTTCAAAAAAAATCATCTAATCAAAAGGCTAAAAAATTGGAAAAGGACAAATACCGCATTAAGCGGAGAAAACCCGGCGTCGACAGCTGGCGACTCCGCTGGGGAACATTAGAGGGCTTAAGCCGCATTGAAATCTTGATGCTTTCCTATCCTTTAAATAATTCAAGAATGTGTGTATACGTGCAATATTTTGACCTGTTTTACTTATTGTTGTGTGAATGGGTGCTTCTGTCCAATGAATGAATGATTGAATGGAGTTGATTTACCTTAAAGTAATCATTTGCATACGGTGAGGACGATGAATGTGAATGTATGTTGAGATTGTACCTCCTCCTGAGGCGAACCCGTCGGATGCTTATTACTGGACTCGAAGGGGCTGCTCCCCGGAGATGGCTCAGGAAACGCACCACTCAAATCCGCTCCAATCGAAAGGGCTCAAACGAGTAGATTGCGAAGATTTGGGAACCTTCATGCCGAAAAGCCCGTGAGAGTAACCCTAGGATAGGTCAGCCCCAGATTAACCCAACGCAGGAAAAGTCTCTTCATGCCTTTTTCACATTTCACGCATAAATGTCATGATATTATTCGTATACGCCTCCCTTTTGTCAAGAGAAATTACTAACCTCTATGTTTTGCAGGGAACAACTGGGGAGCTTAATAAAGCCATGTTTAACATTTGGCATTGCATTAGAGGACTACTAACTTTTGTTTTACAGGGAAAGATTAAAAAACCCCAAAAACACCAAAAATTACAGCTTTAGCATACATCCATTTTTTCATTTCCCCGGGACTAAACTTCGAACCATTGTCTCTGTAGGATTGCTCCTCAAACCCGTTCACAGTCTAAAAGGACCCAAAACTCTACATCTGAAATGGCTGATCTCCCACCTACCTAATCCTGGATCCATATCTAGGGAGGAATTTGATGACTTCAAAAAACAAATGTTGGAGATGGCCATAATGCTGAAGGAGCAATTGACACCTCGACAGGATCCACCCCAACCCAAAGGCGAGCCAGTCGTCCCAAAGGCCATTCTCGTACCCAACAAGACAGTAATTACTATCCCGGAAGAGGGGGACACGGACGACCTTCGGAAAAAAATGAAACACATGGAGGAGACCATCCAATCTCTAAGAGGCATAGGCTCCCTGGGTAGGGTTAATTACTCAGATCTGTGTGTCTTCCCCGGAACCAGATATCCAGAGAGGTTCAAGGTCCCCGAGTTCGAAAAATACAATGGAAAGGGAGACCCCTATACCCACTTGAAAATATACATTGGAGAACTCGGGTCTTATGCCGAGGACGAGGGGCTGAGGATGCAGCTATTCCAGAAAAGCTTAACAGGGGAGGCAAGGATCTGGTATGCCCGCCTTGACAATGCCCGAATCCACAACTGGGAGGAGTTGGCCCATACCTTCTTAACCCAATACAGCTTTCAGGCCCAGATGGCCCCTGATAGATATCAAATGACAAAAATCAAGAAGCAACCAAAAGAATCTTTCAAGGACTATGCACAACGATGGAGGGGTATGGCTGCACAGGTGAATCCCCCGATGAGCGAGGCGGAAATGGTAATGACCTTTGTGGACATTCAGGAGGCGCCCTATTATGAGCGGGTGATATCGGGGATTGGAAGACCTTTTGCCGAGATGATAAAACACGGAGAAATGGTGGACATGGGGTTAAAATCTGGTAAGATCCGGGACCTCACAGCTCTGGAAGTGGTTGCGGAGCAAATCCAGTGTGGAAACTATGGCAGCACTTCCCGTAGAATTCAACAGAAAAAGGAGGAAGATGTTTCCCTCATCCTGCAGGGATCATCTAGAAAGGCAGAGAACAATCCTCCAGTGCAAATACAGAGAATTGTGCCACCCCGACAACATAATCTCAATTATCAAAGGTCGGGCGAACGAAGAAGATTTGAGACAGCAAGAGATCGGGTATTCACCCCGCTTGGGGAGCCTCTTGAACAGATTTTGGCGGTATTGATAGCACAGAGAAGGATACGCGATTTGGCACCCCCAATTGACCCGAAAGGGAGAGGATTTGATCCAAGTAAGAAGTGTGCGTACCATTCAGTTTCTCCTGGTCATGATACTCAGGAATGCTGGGCGCTGAAGCACAAAATTCAGAACATGATCGATAGCGGGAGGATCGTGGTAGAGCAGCCAGAGGTTATGAAGAAGGACCATGAGTAGATGCCAGTTGTTGTTCCTTATTTTAAAATTGTGCATGATTATGTTATTTTGTCATGTTATCTTAAAGATGATCATTGCGAGAAAATGCCTTATATATGACAAATATTTTGTTTCATGCCAGGTGTACCAATTTGAGTGTCTCTTGCCTAACAAACGATTCTTCAAATTCGAAAGTTGACTACGATTTTGATATTGAGCTGGATTTCGATTTAATGGGCATTGAGCAGGATGAGACAGATAATGACGGCACGCCTGACGAGATCAAAGGATGGGTCGAAGACAAACCCCAAACCCAACTCAAACCAAACCATCACCATAAAAAATTAGAACCCCTGACAAACCCAGAGAGCTCAAAATAGGAACAGATCTGACCCCCTAGCCAGAAAACAGAGATGTTAAGCCAGTATGGAGATATCATTTGCCGATATGGGCAACCTGAGGCCTTAGTCTCCGACAATGCCAAAAAATTTGAGCAGTACCCTTATGAAGGAATTATATGACCAGTTCAAGATCAAACACCTCAATGCTGTCATTTGCCGTCCTAAGATGAATGGGGCAATGGAGGCTGCGAATAAGAATATCAAGAAGATCATGGCGAGAATGTCTGCTAAACATCGGGGATGGCCGGATCTGCTACCTTTCACCCTGCTGGCGTACCGAAATTCGGTGCGTATTTCTACAGGGGCAACCCCTTACGCTCTGGTATACGGAATAGAGGTAGTTCTGCCATTTGAGGTTGAGATGCTCAGATAAACGAGGAGGGTTGAATGCAAGGTCGATACGACCAATTGGCCCTAATTGATGAGAAAGGGGTGGCTGCTATTCCACGCGGCCAGTTGTATCAGCAAAGAATCTCTCGATCTTACGACAAAAGATAAGACCTCAGAAGTTCAAAGAAAATGACCTAGTGCTAAAGAAAGGCATGCCTTCTCAAAAAAAAAAAAAAAAAAAAAAGCGAAGCCAAAGGAAAGCTTGCCCCGAACTGAGAGGGGCCTTTCGTGATTAAGAAGGTGATGTCCGGAGGAGCCCTCATATTGCAAAAGAGGGATGGAGAGATGTTTCCATAACCCCTCAATTCCGACTCGGTGAAGCGGTTCCATGAAAAAAAAAAAAAAAAAAAAAAAAAAAAAAAAAAAAACCAACAATCATCATCATCATTTTCTCGTTGTTCTTTGAAAGAACGAACTACGTAGGACCTGATCTCCCGACTTGTGGGGGTACGTAGGCAGCCATCGTGGCACGGTCCCATTCCTTACAAAATAATACTTTCTTCTGTCAAAACCAATTCCCAACAACCAGAAAAGCCTTCCTATACCCTCAAAACCTTCCCGAAGTCAGCCACCTGATCAGCTTCATCTCAAGTGACATAACCCGGACCCAACCAAACACTTAGTCAAAAAAATCTAAGACTCAGTCCGATGAAATCAACAGGGTGTGCGGTAGTATCTGTCAAATCTCCATCAAGACTTGAGAAGAGAAAGAAGGCAAGATATCAAAATCGTGGTTGACTGGATAAAATGAGGATCCGATGAAAGGCAACGATACGAAAAAAGGGGAAAATGACTGAATATAAATGCATGTCTATATATATAAGTCATTTCGTTACAAGATTTCCTTTTCGATAACAGATGAAACTGACATAATCTATGCAGGAGATAAAATGATCTACAGATCTGAAACTAACTGAAGCAGGATGGATAAAGTGGTGGATAGATCTGAAGCATCGGCGTCCCCTGCAATCTACTGCCCCATCATGTCGATACGATCCAATAAAGAAATGGATCGGCTAACGGTTGTAATCAAGGCCAGTCGGATCCGGCCATCCTCAGCGACCCGACTAGGGGCAAAATCAGCTGAGATGGAATCATATCTGGAGGACATATCCGTAGACTCGGGGGGGAATAAATACCTCTGGGGCGGTGTCATCAGTGAAAATCACTCAAGAGTCATCAAATACTCCAAACTGACTCAAACCAACCATGGCAAAGTCTCGGTGCAACCATTGCACATAAGCAGATGTCCGAATGGGGCAACTCTCACTTCGCCCGACTATGAACTGAACAAAGCAGCGGAAAAGCCTGCCAAATGACCCTGGGAAGGGCTGATATCCAAGCAAACCACGACAAGTTGGTGAGCAACCTGGGAAGGCATCCAAGCAAACCACGACAAGATGGTGAGCACCCTGGGAAGGGCTGATATCCAAGCAAACCACGACAAGTTGGTGAGCAACCTGGGAAGGCATCCAAGCAAACCACGACAAGATGGTGAGCACCCTGGGAAGGGCTGATATCCAAGCAAACCACGACAAGTTGGTGAGCAACCTGGGAAGGCATCCAAGCAAACCACGACAAGATGGTGAGCACCCTGGGAAGGGCTGATATCCAAGCAAACCACGACAAGTTGGTGAGCAACCTGGGAAGGCATCCAAGCAAACCACGACAAGATGGTGAGCACCCTGGGAAGGGCTGATATCCAAGCAAACCACGACAAGTTGGTGAGCAACCTGGGAAGGCATCCAAGCAAACCACGACAAGATGGTGAGCACCTTGGGAAGAGCTGATATCCAAGCAAACCACGACAAGTTGGTGAGCAACCTGGGAAGGCATCCAAACAAACCACGACAAGATGGTGAGCACCCTGGGAAGGGCTGATATCCAAGCAAACCATGACAAGTTGGTGAGCAACCTGGGAAAGGCATCCAAGCAAACCACGACAGAGTGGTGAGCACCCTGGGAAGGCATCCAAACAAACCACGACAGAGCGGTGAGCAACCTGAGAAGGCATCCAAGCAAACCACGACAAGATGGTGAGCACCCTGGGAAGGGCTGAGATCCAAACAAACCACCACAAGGTGGTGAGAAACCTGGGAAGGCATCCAAGCGAACCCCTACAAGTGATGACATCTGTAGAACAGTATCAAAAGACTGTACAGGGGTCATTTTTTCTCAATTTACATGTCGTGTCACACGCAATTAAGATGAATAGATGATAATTCTGTATGTGATCCATGAAATGAAAAAAAATCGAGCAGGTCAGGTGTCAAGGTCCTAGCCTATCAGAGTCAAACGAGATGGGTGACCGGCGACGATACCCGGCCCCGACGAGACGATCGACCGACGACGATAACCGGCGATCATGAGATGGATGTCCGGCGACGATAACCGGCTCCGACAAGATAACCAACCGGCGACGATAACCGGGGGGTACGCGATGGGTGACCGACGACGATACCCGGCCCCGAATGAGACGATAGATTGGAAGAAGTAAACCCAACGACTAACAAATACGGTCAAAGGGTTAAAACATCGACACTCTTGCGGCTGTTTTTGCATGCGTTACATCTTGTGTTGCATCATAAATCATATGTGTTGCATCATGTATGTATTGTCAATTCTTATGCATTGCCATTCATGCATCGGGTGTCTGTTTCTTTATCCTGTTCATTTCATTTAACATTTCATAAACATGATAAAGAGGGGCAGCTGTAGACACCCAAATTTTGCACTTCGTATACTAACCTTGACAGGAGGGCAAATTCGTCAAATGGATCGGCCTGCGAGAGCAAAAGATGGAAAAGTACGGACACTCGACGCCACCATGATAATTTGCAGCCGAAATCGACATGATAGCAGGGCTATCCGAATTTGGCATTCCCGGAGGGTGTGGCGCGCTTCTCAATGATTCCCGGACTATAAAATACGAGCCTGTCAGCGAAAACCGACGTTGCGGCACGAAAATCGAGGCGTGGCACGAAAATCGAGAAAGTCAAGCCCGCCAGCCGCGGATAGATCTGCGGCCAAGTGGGTGCGCCAGCACGGAAACCAGGAAACCAGGCACTACCAGCTGAGTGCGATGGGAGGCGTGCCAGCTGGCCAGCCTATTTAAACTCAGCTTCGGACAGCATACAGGGAGTTGGAGAAATTTTGAGGAAGAAGGAGGATACAGCAGCGACAAAGCACGAAAATTGAGAGGAAAATAGCTAGATTTGCAACAAAAATAGGAGAAAAAGTGAGAAAAAAGAGAGGAATAATATTTTTGTGATTTGATTGTATCACATATATTTCTTCTTCTATTCAATACACCAGTTTACATCCATTTTGATCTCATTTGCAAGGTGAAAATCTCCTCAATTTTGCAATTTCTATCACATCTTTTGGTCAAATCAAATGAAGTTTTTTTTTTCATATGATTATGGAACGATAAATTAGGGAGTATTAGTGAGGGTTCCATTTGGAACAAAATTCTTCCTAATAACCCGATGATATTTATTTATTGATTTCTTGTTTTGTTTTTTTGGTGTTATATTGATATAGGTTCTTTTAGATCTTTATTTTGGGATGCTTTGATATTGGTAGATTATTCGTATTGGTTATTTCTTGTAATATCCGATTGTGGGTGTGTGGATATTTGGTTGTGAGCCTAGGAAAGCGACCCCGGGGTCCAAATCCGATGATGGACATATCTTGATGTAAGAAGTAGAAATGATGTAGTTTTCATTGTAAATATGTAATCGTCGGGCCTTAAAACGACGCTAAGGCGAGAATCGGGTTTAAGGCCCCATAAATAGTGAAGTATGTGATTGTAGGCGTGTGGGTTATTTTGATGGCTTACATGCCCATGAATAACCCTCATGCATATTAATGTTTTATTTGATTGACAATATTGAAAAATTTGATTTCAAAGCCAAACAAATGAAGATTTTTTTATAAAATCAATCAAAGTAGGATATTAGAATCACGAGGTTAAAATTTGAGAAGCGCTAATGAATGTCGATTCCTATCTAAGGAAAAAGCTAAAGAAAATCGTTTTCAAACATCACACAAAAATGATTTTACAAATAAGTAACGTTTTATTAAACCGTTGTGCATAGGGTTAAAGAGATCCTAGAAATTGCCCATCATTTTATGAAAGCAACGTTATAGATCTCGATTCCTATTTTGACGAAGGTTTTAAAACTCTTGTTTTGCCAAAACGACACCTAAAGAAAAATCCCATAGCTTTATACAATTAAAATCAAATCCTTCTCAAAAGAATAAAGCTTTCTCGTGTATACCGAAAAGACATTCCGAAGCGTTCTCAAATTAAGGCACGATTTTCCCTAAAATCCAAATGACTTTTTCATACAAACTCACCACAACATTCACATAGGCACACACACACACGCACGGGCACCTATACACACATACATTCATGAATTAAAGGATAGAAAAGCATCAAGATTGCGGTAACCGTGTTTCACGGAAGTCGAGGGGTGCCTAACACCTTCCCCTCACTTAAACAAGCCCCCGAACTCTATGAATCTCAATTCGCAGACCAATTAATTCGGAGTCACATATGAGCCAGCGATTTACAAAAGAATGAAAATTCGGATGAGTTGGTACATCCATTTCAAATATACCAACTGGCGACTCTGGTTAATTGGCTCATCATAAAAAAATGATCTTTCAAAAACCCCGTCGACATTAATGCCGACCTTTTCAAAAAAATCATCTAATCAAAAGGCTAAAAAATTGGAAAAGGACAAATACCGCATTAAGCGGAGAAAACCCGGCGTCGACAATTGGCAAATTATTAGAAATGCATGAATTAATTATTGGGAATTGTTAGCATGATGTTTGTTGAGTTTATATGTATGTATAATAGCAATGTGGCTGATCATTGACATGTTTGAGTAAAGGAATTTGTGTTTGGGTTTGAAGAATTCGCGAAAATAGGAGGCTTCCTGGTTTAGCCGAGGAGCTGCGCGGGCGCGCCGCTCCACAGGCCAAACCAGGCGCGCGCGCGCCGTGCCCCAGAATGGGAATCCCAGTTTTTGATTCTTCAAGTGTCATGAGCATGTTAGTCTAGCTTCAATAAGCCCATGTGTGTACCTAGTAGGTGGTATGAGATAGTCTTACATGAAATGAGTTGTGTTAGCTTGGTTATAACAAATTTTCTAAAAGAAAACTTAGAGTTTGTAAGCTATCACGTAACAAACCTTGTACCTTTGATGTTAGGAGATTACAAGCATGTACATGTGGTCTAAATATATGAAGTGCATACCAAGAGTCCCATAGAAGTGTTAAGCGAGTTTAGATAGTCTAATGTGAAAATTGTCGAGAAAACTTCAAACATGAGAACTATTGTTGTCAAATGTTAAGGAAAGTGTGTCCTGACCATACAAGCATGAATAATAGGATTCATTATGCCTCTAGATATAAATTGTATGATCACCATTTAGCTAGGTATTATTTTGACATGTACGAGCATGTTTAATGCATGAACTTCAAGTATAAGCTATGTGTTTAGCATGTGCATATGTTGTTTACATCCGAGCATGCGTATTAAGTATTGTCTAGTCATATTATACAACATTTCGATCATAATAGCAGACTATGTGTGAAGTGGACTTGTTTGGCCTAAAG
Organism: Aralia elata; assembly: GCA_034770075.1. Lineage (NCBI taxonomy): Eukaryota > Viridiplantae > Streptophyta > Magnoliopsida > Apiales > Araliaceae > Aralia > Aralia elata. The sequence continues at coordinate 48,655,086 of CM068382.1, forward strand.
TGTAGAAGTTTCCGACTTAGAACCGTATAACTTTTAAATGAGTTTTAAATGAGCATGCTAGAGTTATAAACCAAGTTAACGGGAACATAAACATATGTATTTTGATGTATAATAATAACTAGCATGCTATGAATATCTAGGGTCGAGCATAATGAAAATGCATTTTTGGCCTGACCAGAGGGTGGCGCGGCCGCGCCACTCCTCAAGGCAAAAACTGCGCGCCCGCGCAGGTCACCAGGAAGGCCAACTGTTTAATTTGAAATTTTGATTTTTGCAGCATGTGTATATGAATGTTTTAAGCTGTATTGCATGATTGAACTAATATGCAATGTGTTAGAGCTTATGTTGATGCTTATAGTTGAGATATTCTAGATTTGCTAACTCATTTAGCTAAGATGAGGATTTATGAATAAGGATCATGTTTCCACCTACGTGATTGTGTGTTAAGACTATGTGGTGCGTAACCTTTCGTAAGAATAAAGTCATGCTAGTTATGTTATACTAACTAAGGAACCGACTTATTAATGTTAGGTCGTTTCGACGCATTTAAATTAAAGCTAGACTATTTGTAGCTGAGCAAACAGGCAAGTTTCCTATAATCCTACTCAATTTACATTCGAGCAGGGGGTGTTGTATCATGCAAGTTCCTAACCCTGAACTTTTACATTGAGCAAGTTCTTTGACCTCACATATTGTGATTTTGCTATAACGATTATATCTACCAAGCGAATGCCCATTCTAATTTGAAACGAAATTCATATCTTGATTCTTGTGGCAAACTTTGAACTTATTGTTCATGAATATATTGTGAACATTGGCTATGTTATTTGATTCGGCTAGACTATTATGCATGTGTTAAGAAGCTATCCAAACCAATTGTCTTGGTGCGGACTTTTATCTACTGAGATGAACAACCCTCATAGAAGGGGGAAACTATATATTGTCGGGGGACCGACGTGCGCACTTATAAGCATGTGACAGTTATGCATAACATGGGGTACTATAGGCTGATCACCTGTGTACTTGTTTTTTTTGGATTATCAGTATAATAACTGTTAATTCTAGCAGGAGTTCTTAGTCCTTGGTGACTGCTCAGTATTCGTTAATTCGGACTTGAAAGAATCATATTATTGGATTATGTTGATATAACCTTGTCCATAGTGACTCTCATTTCAAGTTAACTGATATCTCATATCATTCTGGAGTTATTAAATCAATGTTATACTCTTGTTACTTCGAACCTTATTATGGCTCACCTTATTGCTATATTACTTGCTAGACAAATTTGTTGCTCATTCTTGCTTTCTTAAAACCTTTCAGTTAAGACAGAGCGAGGTGAACCATCAGGCAAGGATAAGGGAAAGGGCAAAACTACGGTGTAGCTTTGTTTTCCTTAAGAAGAAGATTTTCCATGATGTTATTTTAAGTTCGATTATGTATTAAGCTTAGACATGGATTATGTATTAATGGTATGTTTAGATGGATCTAGACTTTTGGATAGTATTGTAGTAACGGTTGCGAGACCTTGGGACGAGAATAATTATATTAAATCAATGTAATTTACTCTATCTTTTCCGCTGCATTCGTTTTATGACATTATTGTGTTAGAACGTGACGGACCAAATTCGAGACAGTGACGTCAGAATTTGGGGGCGTCACAATAACCCTTCCCTAAACTATTTAGGATTAGGGTTTCTATTATAATTAAACTCCTTTAATTAATTATGCTCCTAATCCAATTAGGAATTCATGGAAGAGTACTTCTATTAATTAATTATCAATCCCTATTAGGAATTAAATAATAGTAATAGTAATAATAATAATAATAAGGCTCCTCTTATTAATTTATATTTAATATTTCCAAAATATTAAATAATAAATATTAAGCTATTTAATTTATTCTATCTCTATAGATTAAATTAAATACACTTAACTTATTATTACAATTATGCCATTTACTTCTTAAATAAAAAAATTTCTTTTGCGGTGTGACCCTTTAGGTTCTCCATATTAAACCGGTTGTGAATAAATCAATTAGAACAATTCTAATTTTATTTAAATAAATAAATTAAACTATTTAATTTATTTAAATAAATAATATTTATTCTAAAATAAGGGTAAGCCCCCTTAGCGATCAACGACTTTCTAGATAATATAGATTTCAACATTAATCACAAAAGAACTTTTCAGTGAATAGTTATCGTACAATTCAATCATTCTACCATACAATGTCCCAATTAAATATAAGACATGGATTTACTGTCAAGTCTTATTTTATTTAATTATATGTATTTCGATTCCCAAATGCACAACTCTAAATAATGCAAATTAGAAACCCTTTCTAATTTCATTCAGCCTTGGCCAAGGACTACTGAGTTGTCATTTATCGAATCACATAGGACATTCACATCTTTTACTAGACGTGGTAGATTCTTTGTTGATCATTCACCTATCTCCATGCACAACTTATTATAACCAATCATACCCTTTGATATACCCCAAATGTCTTAAGGGACATGTCAAAGTATAACTCATCATACACAAGATACTATGATGATCTCAAGTCCAAGGATCACTTGTACTACTATCACTAGAAGAATTTCTATTGACAAGAAAGTAAAACTCCATTAGGTATTCCTTAGCGAGCCACGTTCAGTGAACTTATTCTCCAATAAGCACCTACATACTTGTTTTAGTGTTTCCACATAAATGATTATGAGATCAATCATCCTCTTCTTAAGAGCAAGCAACGTATGTACTAATCTATCCGGATTCACTAATCCCCTTTTTTAGTAATCCAACAATTAGGAACAATTTTTGTTTGTGAGCTATCTAGAATTTAGATCTCATTAGCATGATCACCATCATGATTCTAAAAGCATTGCTCAAAACTATGGGTTTATCACATTTAATAAAACAGCACTATGTAGATAATATAAAATGCCTTTTAAGAAAATCAATTCTTTTATTAATAAATGAATAAGATTACAAAGTATATGCTACAACATATCAAATATGATTGGCTTGTGTACATAGTACTTTCAACTAACCCTAAGAAACTCCACACTTCTGTCGGCGTCTTCGGTTGCTCCCAGTTACTAACTGCCTCCACCTTCGCAGGGTCCACTAAGATACCGTCTTTGTCGATCATATGCCCTAAAAACTGTACCTTTTCCATCCAGAACTCGCACTTAGAAAATTTTGCGTATAGCTTTTCCCTTCTTAGTGTCTCTAGTACTTCGTTCAGATGATCAGCGTGCTCTTCTTCGGTCTTTGAATAAATCAAAATGTCGTTGATGAAAACTACCACGAAACTTATCTAAGTATGACTTCAGAATCCAGTTCATCAAGTCCATGAATGCTGCCGGCGTGTTTAGTCAAAACCGAAAGACATTACAAAAACTCATAGTGACCATATCTCGTCTGAAACGCAGTTTTTAGGTACATCTTCCTTATTTACTTTGAGCTGATGATATCCGATCTTTAAATCTATCTTCAAGAAATGTTCTGGCTCCCTGTAATTGATCGAACAGATCGTTGATTCTTGGCCATGGGTATTTATTCTTGATCGTTGATTTGTTCAGCTCTTGGTAGTTGATGTAGAGTCTCATTGATCCATCCTTCTTCTTGACAAATAAAACTGGTGCTCCCCATGGAGACACATTTGGCTGAATATACCCATTGTCTAGCAGTTCTTGAAGTTGTATCAATAATTCCTTCATCTCTACTAGCGCTATACAATACGAAGCCTTAGAAATTGGTGCAGTCCCCGACACTATGTCTATCGCAAATTTAATTTCTCTGTCTGGCAGAAGATCGGGTAAATCGCTTGGAAACACATCTGGAAACTCTCTTACTACTGGTATATTTTTAATTTTGACACCTTCTTTCTTCGTATCTAGAATATAGGCTAAATAGCCTACGCATCCTTTCTTTAACAACTTCCGAGCCTGCATCTTCGTAAGACGACAAGAACTTCTCAACGATGCACTGCCATTTTTGGGGTCCGAAGGCTCACACTTTCCTTCTAACAGTCAATAATCGCTGCATGATTGTACAACCAATCCATTCCCAATATCACATCGAACTCTCCTAATTTAATCGGGATCAATTCTATATTTAGGTTATGACCCCTAATTTCAGCGCAACATTTACGATATATGCACTTTACGGGAATTACCTCTTCGTTACCAATTTCTATGTTCAAAGGCTTTTCTAACCGTTCTTGGGGTAAATTTAACCGTTTAGCAAAATCTTCAGACACAAAAGAACAGGTCGCACCCGAATCAAATAATACGCAAGCATTTATATTATTGATTGGGATAATACCTGATACCACGTCCTTAGCAATCACTACATCCCGGACGGTTATGTTGAATGTTCGGGCAGGGGTGCGGTTCAGCAGAGTCGAACCTCCAATCATTAGTTTGCTGCCTCCTCCTCGGTTGCCGCTTCCACCACTGCTTCCTTTCTTTGGGCAGTCTTTGATCTGATGCTCTATTGATCCACAAGAGTAGCATCCACTGGTCCTCTTTGGTTTTGAGAAATGCGGTGCCATATGACCTTCCTGGTTGCAGTTGTAGCAGACACTACATCGCTTCCAGCACTCTCTCTTGTGAGTTTTCCCACATTTTGAACACGCCTCAATCTTCCTCCTAAATCCTCCCTGATTAGTCCCTGTCTGATATGTGCTGGTGTTGTGGCTATTCCTAAATCCTCCCTGATTATTCCCTCTTTGGTTTTGAGAAATGCGGTGCTATATGACCTTCCTGGTTGCAGTTGTAGCAGACACTACATCCCTTCCAGCACTCTCTCTTGTGAGTTTTCCGACATTTTGAACACGCCTCAATCTTCCTCCTAAATCCTCCCTGATTATTCCCTGTCTGATATGTGCTGGTGTTGTGGCTATTACTATTACCGTCGTCCCATTTTCTCTTTCCCAAAATTCTTCCACCGCTATTGCCACCTCCACGGTAGTCTCCTCCACTCTTCTTATTCTTTTTATGTTAATTTAGGGCCACAATCCCTCCTTCGGCGATGATGGATTTTTCCAGCAGCGCACTAAAGGTTTCGATCTGGAGAACGGCTACCTTGTTATACAACTATGGTTTCAGCCCTTGCTCGAACCTTTGCGTCTTCAGCTATTCAGTACTCACTTGAAGTGGTGCAGAACGTGAAAGTTCATTAAATATGGCGGTGTACTGAGCCACCGCCATGTCTCCTTGCTTCAGCTCTAGGAATTTCACCACCATTTGCCTTTCCATGCTCTTTGAGAAATAATTCTCGAAGAATAACTCCTTGAACTTGTCCCACGATATCACTCCGTCGCCTGCTCATTGTTGGTTAGCCTCCCACCAATAATTTGCTTCTCCTTTCATCATATAGGTTCTTTCATCATATTGGTTACGAATGTTGTCTTCTGGTCATTCCCCACACGTGCGATGATGAAAGCCTTCTCCATTTCCTTCACCCAGGACTGGGCTTCAATCGGATCAGTCATTCCCTTGAACTCTGGTGGTCCTATGCCCTTGAAGTCCTTGAAATTTGTTACGGGTGTTGTCGGGGGATGGGGATTCACGGGCCCTGTATCTCTCTCTTTCATTCTCTCTAGTATATCCGCTATCCACTGCATGGGGTCCACCAGAACTCCTTTATTGTTAACCGATCCATGGGGTGTTGGTGGGGCTAGTATGTTACGTCTGGGTGGCATTCTCTACTTAATGTAAGAAAGCTTAATGTCACCATTTCAACATACTAGGAGGAATATCTATCAAGAGTATTACAAGTAGACAACATATATAGTAATGACAATTACATTCAGTGCTACCAGTTGTTACAACATACATGACCATGCGATAACGTACTACTATAGATGTCATCAAACGTTTCTTGATACAACAAAATGGTGAGGGGTTCACCGACATACTCCCCTTAGATATGCACAAAAGTTACTGTCTTACAATACTATCCCACACATGTAGTAAAATGTTGGGATTAACATATACAGGATTACATACAGCTAGGCACATAAGTTAAGCAACCTATCTGAGCATACCGCGTCCCACAGCGCTGCCATACTCCCTACGACCCATATTGATCATCAAGTCTCGACTTAGGGTGCGACGAGTCTGTCCCTCTTCAGCTGGGTAGTGGTATACACCATCTATCCACCTGCTCATTGCCGAATGGAAAGCATATCCCATCCAGTTCATTTTCCTCTTTCCCCTTCTTACTTCACCCTCCAGGTCATCAACCTGTTCTACGATAGTATCTTGTTATTCCCTGATCCGGACATGGTTTGCCACCTCCCTACCTAACTAGTTCTTCAGGATCTCATTATCCATTTGTAAATTAACTCCCTGATGCTCTGACTGCTCCAGCTTTCCCGCCAATTCTGCATTCCTCGTTAAGAGGTGATGCAGCATGACTGCAAATTGTGTGGAGGCCCCTAGCTGCCCTTGCACATCCGTCTCTAATTCCTGGATTCGGTTCTTGCCCTCTTGGACCTCGCCTTCTAGTCCCTGAATCCTGACCTGTTGCTCTCAGGCTTCACTCTCCAACTCATGGATCCTATTTGCTTGATCGAGAATGCAGCTGGTACGTTCTTCCAACATCTCAATCAAAAATGTGGTGTCAACAGGGGGCACCTCCTCCAATTCCTCTTCTGGGTCCTCCTCCGGGTCAGACTCCAACTCGGGTTCCTCCTCAACTGGGATAGTAGCTAGAGTAGGCTCAACCACCAGGAATGTCTCGGACACCACATGGATGTTGTAACGACCCCAAAATTCATACAATTCAACTCTCAACATCGGTCGTTATCAATATATTGTTGTTCTGACTTTACAACAATATCCAGTATTAAACTTAATAAAAATACGGAATAATTTAAACTTTTCTATTACAAATCATTCTCGATCCCAAAATTTTCAACCTTTATATCTAAATATCTTAGAATCATGTTAATATCATGATTCGCCTTGTCGAACTTATTATAAAAGTTTACACCTCAATACAAACTTTACAACTTAACCTAAATACATTTATCGAAAACTTAACATAATTCAGGTAATAACTTCAACTAAAACATTTAATCTTCATGTATCATTTTGATCCATGTAATTTGGGTAGCACATAATGTTACCTTGTATGTTTAACCTGCAAAAGTGGTTATTTGCAAGAATGAGCTCGACAGCTCAGCTAAATCTAACAGTTTACATACATCACATAACACATACATAACAAGCTCATCATATACATCATAAACATTTGGCTAAACATAACATACATATTGTATATCAATTACCAAGTAATAAATTGAGTTCCGTAACTCAATGGACGTTGTCATAAATTGACTTTGTCATTTCATACATACAACACATAGAATACATCATGCTTTTACATCATAGATTTAAAATAATTAATCATTTAGTTCACATAACAAATAGGAGCTGAAAGACTTGCCTGGTTCGTAGATTACCAATTGCCATAATTAGCCTATACTTATCTGCACTTCACGTATCCTACACGATATATAATCATTCACAACATTTATTAGTCACATAGCAATACTTAGAAAACAACCTACATATTCCGTTTATAAGGCAGTAACAATGATTAGTTACAGCATTATAAACACTTCAGGATTCATTCTCATCCAATTTTCATTTTAATATCTCAATTGTCACCGGATAATCAATGGCTATATGCTTATCATCCATCATAGTATCTTATTATTCATTTAATACATTAGTCTAAACTTTAAACATGCACATGGAAACATAACATGAGCACAAGGAAAGAAGAAAAATTTTCTTTTTTTGTTACACCGTCGGGGCGGTAGAATCCTTCACAAAGTTCCCGCCGGGGCGAGGCTACCGTCGTGGCGGTAGAAATCAGTGCAATTTGGGCGCCGGGGCGAGGACATCGCCGCGGCGGCAACCTAAGTTCATTTACACCGCCGGGGCAGTGAGACCGCTGGGGCGGCAATCCTAGAGTAATTCCAACGCCGGGACGGTGGACTCGAAACCAAACTTCTGCAGTTCGCGAAGAACACAAAAAAATGCCAAATTTAGCCAAAGTTTTTCACAATCCACTGATTTAATTACTACCTATACATCATATGTGCTATAAAACCAACACTCATTATAAACACCATGATTTAAACATCGTGAACAATCTAAATGATCAATTAAAGGTTAATTATCCACTGTTTATGCTTTATATTTATATTTTGATACAGTTAGCAAAATCAATCGCAGTGAACTCGTTTCTTAACCAATTTAATCCGTTCAACTTACGTTTTCTTCGTTTTTACATACATAAACATAATCAATTATCAATTTAACCGATAAACATGTAAAACACGCATCAATTTCATACACTTAAGCCATCTTCGTATATAACTACTCTATAAATTCCAGAACTCTAATATAAATATGATTTCATGGACTTAATTACTTTAAATCGCATATAAATCATATAAAATACATTTATACATGCTTACAAATATCTAACATCAATTCTATAAAAACTTTAGCCATAAAATTTAATTTACTGAGAACTCAAAAATGTATGTTCATGGAGAAATTAAAGAAAAACATAATGAAAGACTTTAATTTAAGGATTACTTTGATTAGTGCTTAGATTATGCAACAATTGAATATATTTCTTTTCGATTCTCCAATTTCCTTCACAATTCACTGTATTTCACAGATTTCCTCTCTTTTCCTCTCTGACTTGGTTTAACAAAATAATACGCACTAATAAACTGACAGAACATGGTGTCAGTTAATAATTGGCACTAACTCCCACTAAGGCCTCGTTTGGCTAATCATTTATTCCTCCTTTCTAATTTATTTTAAGAACTTACTTACAATATAGTTTACTGTCACATATTTAATCAATTAAATAATCTCATTTAAATCAATTAAATAAAATAGAATAATATCACATTAAATCACATAGTCACATAATTAGAATTCTCATTTATTGATCATGACAAATTAATCAATCTCTAATTAATTATTAATTAATTAGAAACAACATTATACTTATTTAAATAATGCATTTAATCAAATAAACTCAATTAAATACATACTTTGAATATAAAAATTATCCACATTAATTTAACTAATGTAACACATATAATTAAATTAATCTACCACAAATTCATCAATTAATTATTTAATTCAATAATTAAATCATCGAAAAATATTTATTTAATTCAGTAAATATTTAAATTAAATTATAAAAATCTCGTTCGTCACATCTTTCCCCCCTTAAAAAGATTATATCCCCAAAATCATGACTCAATTAATTCGTCCCATTACATTCTCCCCTCTCCTACAAAGATTATGTCCCTAGAATCGCACATATAGACTAAGTAAATAATTGAGGATAATCTTTCATCATCTGATCTTTGAGTTCCCACGTAGCTTCTTCAGCGTTGTGGTTTCTCTTCTATATTCACATCAATTCACATATTTCACAACATATAACATCTATAAATATATATTCGAACCCGACACCTCTCGCAATAAGAATTTTATTAAACTCTCATTTAATAATTACTGAAAATTTGGGTTGTCACATCCTTCCCTCCTTATAAGGATTTCGCCCTCGGAATTAACGAAACCTCCCTTACTCGATTTTTATTAGATCTCTTTCACAATTATCATTGAGTAGTTAATGCATTATCTCAGTGTAGGTTTTATTTCATCACCTTCACTTAAACTTGAAACACTTCGAGTATTATATATTCTTTAACCTTTAACGCATTCATTTCCTTTCTCTAAGGATCATTGCATAACATACTCATTATAATTATAAAATATCCTGATTTAGCATCGTACAAATATTCGGAATATCACATTCACCCCTTCTTCTAAGAATTTTGTCCTTGAAATTATGATTTACTAATATTTGTTCCTTACATCTATCCAAATGGACTTTACGTTAATCTCTACTTATTCATTAGATTCTACAACCAAGTTCTTTTTCTAAGGATCTTTCTAAGATCATCGCATTCTTCACATCTTCCTCGTCTAAAAAATTTGTCATCATTACTCATCATCAGCTAAATTTATCTCTTCTCTTTCTGGAATTTCATTCCTTTCTTGGATTTATTATAGTTTGTTTAATTTACTCATCACCACATGCCCCATTCTACAACTTATCCCTTTCTAAGGAATATCTTCCTTTTCCACTTCCATCTTTCAAAAGAATAAGAATCTTCCATAATTGTTGAATAATTGGGAAACATTATGAATAACTCAGGAATTTAAAAGATTCATTCAAAAACTTTTAATATCATGCTGAGGAGTCGTAAAGACTTGAACCTTGTCCTAGGTTAATAGATATTTCTACTGTAACTTTTGACAGTCAAAAGACTATGGACCATCTCTTCTCGTACTCTAGGTGATCAGCCTTTCGTACTATATATTGTGCACATACATATTAACGTTATTGTGTAGTGTTAGGTTTGTATATAACGCAAGCATGCAATTAAATTACATAAATAGAGCGAAAGCGTGATAAAACGGATTTTAAAATTTTCATACAAACCATCACCATGATCTATCCTTGTGTTCAATTATCAATTAAACGAAAGAGTAAGAGAATAAGAATTATACCCTCGTAGATCAAAGCTTCCTCGAGTACAAGTTCAACTCCTAGTCCTTCGTGTTCTCCTCGAATTCTACCGATGAGATTCATTTCTTTGATCAACGTTAGCCACCCAAGTGTTTGGCCTCAAGAGGTGATCCACCAAGGAAGAATAGGTATTCAAGAAGTTGGGTATTAGCAAAACCCTAGTTTCTATCTCTATAGAAATTGCAAGTACTCTCCACAATCTAATGTAAGAGTGTGTAACCCTAATCTATGATAAGACTCCTCTTATTTATAGATATAGGAATAACCCTTCCCTAAACTATTTAGGATTAGGGTTTCTATTATAATTAAACTCCTTTAATTAATTATGCTCCTAATCCAATTAGAAATTAATGGGAGAGTACTTCTATTAATTAATTCTCAATCCCTATTAGGAATTAAATAATACTAATAGTAATAATAATAATAATAATAAGACTCCTTTTATTAATTTATATTTAATATTTTCAAAATATTAAATATAAATATTAAGCTATTTAATTTATTCTATCTCCATAGATTAAATTAAATACACTTAACTTATTATTACAATTATGCCATTTACTTCTTAAATAAATATTTTTCTTTTGCGGTGTGACCCTTTAGGTTCTCCATATTAAACCGGTTGTAAATAAATCAATCAGAACAATTCTAATCTTATTTAAATAAATAAATTAAACTATTTAATTTATTTAAATAAAAAATATTTATTCTACAATAAGGGTAAGCCCCCTTAGCGATCAACGACTTTCAAGATAATATAGATTTTAACATTAATCACAAAAGAACCTTTTAGTGAATAGTTACCGTATAATTCAATCCTTCTGCCATACAATGTCCCAATTAAATATAAGACATAGATTTACTGTTAAGTCTTATTTTATTTAATTATATGTATTTCGATTCCCAAATGCACAACTCTAAATAATGCAAATTAGAAACTCCTTTCTAATTTCATTCTGCCTTGGCCAAGGACTATTAGGTTGTCATTTATCGAATCACATAGGGCATTCACATCTTTTACTAGACGTGGTAGATTCTTTATTGATCATTCACCTATCTCCATGTACAACTTATTATACCCAATCATACCCTTTGATGTACCCCAAAGGTCTTAAGGGACATGTCAAAGTATAACTCATCATACACAAGATACTATGATGATCTCAAGTTTAAGGATCACTTGTACTACTATCACTTAAGGAATTCCTATTGACATGCAAGTAAAACTCTATTAGATATTCCTTTAGCGAGCCATGTTCAGTGAACTTATTCTCCAATAAGCACCTACATACTTGCTTTAGTGTCTACACACAAATGATTATGAGATCAATCATCCTCTTCTTAAGAGCAAGCAACATATGTACTAATCTATCCGGATTCACTAATCCCCTATTTAGTAATCCAACGATTAGGAACGATTTTAGTTTGTGAGCTATCTAGAATTTAGATCTCATTAGCATGATCTCCATCATGATTCTAAAAGCATTGCTCAAAACTATAGGTTTATCACATTTAATATAACAGCACCATGTAGATAATATAAAATGCCTTTTAAGAAAATCAATTCTTTTATTAATAAATGAATAAGATTACAAAGTATATGGTACATCATATCAAATATGATTGGCTTGTGTGCATACTACTTTCATGTAGCCCCCTATTATAGGGTTGGTTCACCTTAGACTTAATACAAATTTCGCACCAGAACAATCTGGTTTGGCATAAATTCTCAAAGAATGCTTGAATCTTGTAAAACATCTTTCAATAGTCGTCTGGCCGAATCAATTAGCTTAAACCTTGAGCAACAATTCGGACATCAGTCAAAACATTTTTAGCCAACTTAATTGGCATATCTTTTCATAGCTTAAAAGAAAACCAAAATTCTTTTATGACGTCATGATACCGTACCGTCATAATAGTACGTTGAGGATGCCGTCATTTTAGGACTTTGTCATACTACATCATACCATAGTGGGCTGACGATCCTTCGATCACATCCAACACTAGGTTCAGTTGTATTGATGACTCTATCTTTCAAAATACATTTTGATAATTTCAAATTATTTTTGTCTAGCTAAAACAATTAGCATAGACATACGAATAATAGGATTTTTTTTAAAAGAAAAACGTATTGGTTCAAACATTGACCCAATATATTTTCGAGAACACAAAATTACGAATATCAGCACGATGTCAATAAATTTTGAAAATCTAGCATGGCTAGAAGATTTGTAATATTCATTTTCTCCATCAACTTCAATCTTTACTCCATTGCTTCATTACTTAATCATTCTATCAATCTTCTATACTATCAATGCTCTCTATACCATAACTTTTCTATACCCGATATAGTTCATCAAACTTACCACTCCTTGGAAATTCAGGAACCTACCACAATCATATGGGTTTAGGAACTTATCCTAGTCAGACCAAAATCGTCCATTCGTTGAGGGGTTCCACCATATGATTATGAGTCACGAACTTACCATAAGTATGAGTTTTAAGAATTGTACTTAAGCTTAATATTCTATAACTATCAAATATAAATATGAGAAAAGAATCACCTTCTCGTCATACATATAGTGATAGCGCGATACCAACATTGCAATGAATTGTCAATATAGGAAGCTAAGTGGTTGTTACACCAAGCACAAATTTCTCGCCCATATAAGGAATTGTACAACTCAGCCACTAACATGAGTCCTCCATTAAAATCCCACCTAATTTCATCTTGCTCTTAACTTACTTCTTGCTTGATACGAATTCCTCGTATTTCATCATCCATAACTCCTCGTGAGTTTACCTCGTACTATTTCATAGTACCATCTCTTTATAGCATCATGCTACAACTATTCAATCATTTAAGATCCTCTGACATTTTATAACTTTAGCAGATCATGTCGTGATTTCGTTCTATCATCATCTCTTCTTACGATTCTTTCTTATCTTATGACCGTCTCATCCTACGATCTTCTTTATTCTTCTCTTTAATCATGTTATCTTATGATTAATCAAGTCAGCTGTTCTCTATTCTTTTAGCTCTTCAAGTTCTTCTTTGAACCTAAATATTTTATCATAATCTTGTCTCACCTGAATTCTCTAAACTCTATTTAAGTTCATCCTTATCATTAATATCATTCTCATCTTATAGATATCGTCTATTTATTAACATCATCTTTACTACTGGAGTCAAGTAACTCCTGGTTTTCATCTTTTATAACTCTTCAAAATTCTTCTTTGAATCTTCTTGTTTATATATCAATTCTTTCTTTAAGAATCTCTAACTTCATTCATATTGTTAGGTTTGTATAACGCGAACATGTAAATAAATTACATAAATAAAGCGGAAGCGCGATAAAATCAGATTTTAAAATTTTATACAAACCATCACCATGATCTTTCTTTATGCACAATTATTAATTAAACGAAAGAGACGGAGAATAAGAATTATACCCTTGTAGAATTCTAGCTTCCTCATATACAAGTTCACCTCCAATTCCTTCGCGTTTTCCTTGAATTCCACCGATTAAATTCCTTCCTTTGATCAACGTTAGTCACCCAAGTGTTTGGCCTCTAGAGATGATCCACCAAGGAATAATACTTGTTGAAGAAGATGGGTGTTTGGCAAAACCCTAGTTTCTATCTCTATAGAAATTGCAAGTACTCTCCACAATTCTTATGCAAAAGTGTGTAACCCTAATCTATGATAAGACTCCTCTTATTTATAGATGTAGGAATAACCCTTAACTAAACTATTTAGGATTAGGGTTTCTATTACAATTAAACTTATTTAATTAATTATGCTCCTAATCCAATTTGGAATTCATGAGAGAGTACTTCTATTAATTAATTCCCAATCCCTATTAGGATTTAAATTATAGTAATAGTAATAATAATAATAAGACTCCTCTTATTAATTTATATTTAATATTTTCAAAATATTAAATAATAAATCTTAAGCTATTTAATTTATTCTATCTCCATAGATTAAATTAAATACACTTATCTTATTATTACAATTATGTCATTTACTTCTTAAATAAATATTTTTCTTTTGCGGTGTAACCCTTTAGGTTCTCCATATTAAACCGGTTGTGAATAAATCAATTAGAACAATTCTAATCTTATTTAAATAAATAAATTAAACTATTTAATTTATTTAAATAAATAATATTTATTCCACAATAAGGGTAAGCCCCCTTAGCGATCAACGACTTTCTAGATAATATAGATTTCAACATTAATCACAAAAGAACCTTTCAGTGCATAGTTACCGTACAATTCAATCCTTCTACCATACAATGTCCCAATTAAATATAAGACATGGAATTACTGTCAAGTCTTATTTTATTTAATTATATGTATTTCGATTCCCAAATGCACAACTCAAAATAATGCAAATTAGAAAATCCTTTCTAATTTTATTCTGCCTTGGCCAAGGACTACTGAGTTATCATTTATCGAATCACATAGGACATTCACATCTTTTACTAGACGAGGTAGATTCTTTGCTGATCATTCACCTATCTCCATGTACAACTAATTATATCTAATCATACCCTTTGATATGCCCAAAAGGTCTTAAGTGACATGTCAAAGTATAACTCATCATACACAAGATACTATGATGATCTCAAGTCCAAGGATCACTTGTACTACTATCACTAGAGGAATTCCTATTGACAGGCGAGTAAAACTCCATTAGGTATTCCTTAGCGAGCCACGTTCAATGAACTTATTCTCCAATAAGCACCTACATACTTGCTTTAGTGTCTCCACACAAATGATTATGAGATCAATCATCCTCTTCTTAAGAGCAAACAACGTATGTACTAATCTATCCGGATTCATTAATCCCTTTTTTAGTAATCCAATGATTAGGAACGATTTTAGTTTGTGAGCTATCTAGAATTTAGATCTCATTAGCATGATCACCGTCATAATTCTAAAAGCATTGCTCAAAACTATGGGTTTATCACATTTAATATAACAGCACTATATAGATAATATAAAATGCCTTTTCAGAAAATCAATTCTTTTATTAATAAATGAATGAGGTTACAAAGTATATGCTATATCATATCAAATATGATTGGCTTGTATGCATACTACTTTCAATCTCCCACTTGCACTAAAGTCAATCGCCATTGTATCTAATACCCATCTTCTCTAAGTGACGATCAAACTATTGTTGTGTTAAAGCTTTAGTAAATGGATCTGCAATGTTGTCTTGAGAGTCTACACGCTCCAGGGTGATATCTCCTCTTTCAATGATCTCCAGGGTACTTTAGGATGTTTTTCACTGTCTTCCAGTGCTCTTCCCCTGGATTCGACTGATATCTACTCGTTACACTAAGTGCATGAGCGACATCTGGTCTAGTACATATCATACCGTACATGATAGATCCTATTGCGGAAGCATAAGGAATCTTACTCATACGGTCTCTCTCCTTATGTGTCTTTGGGGCCTGTTTCTTGGAGAGATGTATTCCATGGCTCATCGGAATGAGACCTCTCTTGGAATCTTTCATGCTAAACTTCTTTAGCATCGAGTCAATGTACTTTCCTTGGGTCAAGCCCAACATCCTTTTAGATCTATCTCTATAGATCTTTATCCCCAAAATATAGGATGCCTCACCCAAGTCCTTCATGGAGAAGTGATTAGATAGCCAAATTTTGATCGACTGTAGCATAGAAACATCATTCCCTATCAATAATATATCATCAACATATAATACAAGGAATGATACAGCGATCCTACTAACCTTCTTATACACATATGGTTCATCCTCATTTTTGATAAAATCAAACCTTTTGATTATCTCATCAAAACGGATGTTCTACCTTCGAGAAGCTTGTTTCAACCCATAAATGGATCGTTGTAGCTTATAGACTTGGTTTGTTCCAACCGTTGAAATAAAACCCTCTGGCTGTATCATATATACATTCTCCTCAAGCTCTCCATTGAGGAAGGCCGTTTTCACGTCCATTTGCCAGATCTCGTAGTCATAATAAGCTGCAATTGGAAGTAAAATCCGAATGGACTTGAGCATAGCTACTGGTGAGAAGGTTTCATCATAGTCAACTCCTTGTCTTTGTTTGAAACCTTTTTGCAACCAGTCGGGCCTTATAGGTCTCTACCTTGCCATCTGCTCCAGTCTTTTTCTTAAAGACCCATTTACACCCAATAGGCTTAATGCCCTCAAATGGTGAAACCAAAGTCCATACTTGGTTTTCATACATGGAGTTCATCTCGGATTTCATGGCTTCTAGCCATTTCTCTGAGTCTTCACTACTCATAGCCTCTTCGTAAGTCAATGGATCATCATCATCTATGATGCGTACCTCATCATCATCCTCTATGATGAATCCATACCTATCAGGTATCTTCGGTACTCCTCCAGATTTACAAATAGGTAGTGGTACAGTAGGTTCTTCTACTTGGTCAGGTACCTGACTTTGATCCATAGTATTTTGTGGTTCTTGAACTTCTTCAAGATATACCTTACTCCCACTGACCCCTTCAAGGATAAACTCCTTTTCCAAGAAGGCAGCGTGTTTCGCAACAAACACCTTTTGATCAGTAGGATGATAGAAATAATACCTTGATGTTTCTTTAGGGTATCCCACGGATCTATATTTGTCGGATCTACTCTTCAGCTTATCATGCTCAAACCTTTTGACATAAGTTGGACAACCCCAAGTCTTAACATGCTTAAGATTTGGTTTCCTCCCTGTCCATATCTCATATGGGGTCTTTGGGATGGATTTGGTAGGTACCTTGTTAAGTAAGTATGCAGCCGATTCTAGGGCATAACCCTAGAAGGATATTGAAAGGTCGGTAAAACTCATCATGGAACGAACCATATCCAACAATGTTCGATTTATCCTTTCAGATATACCATTCAACTGTGGTGTCCATGGTGGAGTCCATTGTGAGATTATACCATTTTCTTTGAGATAATTGAGAAACTCATTGGTTAAGTATTCCCCTCTTCGATCTGATCGAAGAATCTTAATACTCTTACCAGTTTGTTTCTCTACTTCACTTCTGCATTCTTTGAACTTTTCAAACGATTCAGTTTTGTATTTCATTAAATACACATATCCAAATCTAGAATGATCATCAGTGAAAATAATAAAATAAGAATACCCTCCTCGTGCATTCGTTGTCATAGGTCCACATACGTCTGTGTGTACCAACGCTAACAATTTTGTAACTCTTTCTCCTTTTCCACTAAAAGGGGATTTAGTCATCTTTCTCATGAGACAAGATTTACAAGTTGGATATGATTCGTAATCAGATAGCTCTAAAAGCCCATCTTTATGCAACTTGGTTAATCTTGTTTTATTGATATGACCGAGTCTACAGTGCCACATAAAGGTATAATTAACATCATCTCTTTTTTTTTCTTAGTTTGTTCAATTTGAAGTATATTTTCATGCAAGTCAAGTATGTAAAGTCCATTCAGTAGGTTCCCAACACCATATAAAACATTTTTATTATAAATAGAACAACTATTGTTCTTTATTATAATATCAAAACCATCCATATCCAATATAGGAATTAAAATAATGTTTCTAATGAGTGTCAGAACATAATAACAATTATTTAAACTAATGAACTTGCCCGAAAGCAGTGCTAAACAATAAGTCCCTACAGCAAATGCAGCAACCTTTGCTCTACTTCCCACTCGTAGGACGACTTCATCCTTGTTCAGCTTTTTACTTCTGCTTAGTCCCTGCATATGATTACATATGTGAGAACTACAACCGGTATCTAATACCCAAGTAGAATTTTGACTTTCAGAAAAATTAATTTTAATCATGAACAAACCTAGATCGGAAGTCGAAGCTTCTCCAAGCTTCTTTTAGCCCGCAAGATACTCCCTACAGTTCCTCTTCCAGTGTCCCGGCTTATTACAATGGTAGCAAATTCCTTTGCTATCTGGATCAGGTTTCTTTTTATCCTTTCTCTTTGCCTTGCCCTTAGCCTTCTTGTTTTTCTTCTTTTCAGAAGATACCATGGGTCTCTTCCTTTTCTTGGAAGAATCATCCACTAGTAAGACTTGGTTCTTATTGGATGAGAAGTGACCTTCAGCAGTTTTCAGCATGTTAAGTAACTCAGGCAAGCTGACGTCCAACTTATTCATGTGAAAATTCACAACAAATTGTGAGAAGGTGTCCGGGAGTGACTGTAATGTCCAGGAATTTTTTTTTTTACATTGTACTAATTTATTTTAATGTATGAAATTCGTTTTATTTAACTTTACGAATTTAATTGGATCCATGTAGGTATTACTATTTAAATATATAAATACGTGGTCCAATAATTTTCTTTGCCTTAAAGGGGCTCACTAATAGTTTGAGTAAATTAATGAGTTAGCCCTAACAGTTGATTGACAAGAAAATTGGGGAAAATTAAATAAATAATTTTATCAGATTAAATAATTCGAATAAAAAATTATGGTTAAAATAAATATTTTAAATAATTAGTTAATTGGTTAAGTATTTAATTTAAAATGTTAGAAATATGAGGTGGTTAATTTATTTGGACCATCTCTTTTATTTTTGTTTTATTTTTAGCTGACCCAAATCTTTAATTGGGCTGAGCCCAGATTCCTTCTTAAATTCCTTTTTGGGCCGCCTTTTAATTAATTCAGCTGGCCCAACCCTATTGGGTTGAGCCCATTCCTTATTTTTTCTACCGGTCGGGTTTGGGTAATACACTGGGTCGATCCGTTTCCTTTAATTTGGGGCAACCGGTAATTTCATTTGGGAAGAGTTTCAAGGCAGCGAAATCAATTTGGGGGAAAAACCTCAAGCCCTCAATTCAGTCATACCAGCTATCTAACCCTCACCTCAAATCCAACCAAAGCAAGCCCTAGCTTTTCAATCAATCGGACGGGATGTGAGCGATTGACTGGAGGGAGACTCGCCAGGCGAGCGCCGGTGACAGCGTGAGCGACCAGCGGACGAAGCGGGGAAGGATATCAACGACCAAAAGACAACCAAACGGACCAGGGGTTCTAGAACTCCGGTGACTCGACCGACGGGACCACGCGGCTCGAGGTGCCGGCCGAACCCAGCTAGGGAATGATGGAAACCATCAGTCGCTGCCTCTTTCCTACCAACGGTCAAAGGTACGAGCGATTGGGTAAGACCCAGCAAGCGGGTAAAATTTCTTCGATAAATTGGGCGTCCAAATCCTAGCCCAGCTACCGAGCTTTGTGAGTCCAAATTAGAGAGAGAGAAGCAAGTCGCAGAGAGGAGAAAATAGGGGAGGTCAGACGCGGGTGAACGAGAGGTGAATGTCTGGGTTCGTTGATTATTGTGGAAAAAGAAGAAGGATTGCCATTCGATCAAGTTTAAGGTATAACAGTAAACTGCTATAACAATTTTGTGATCTAGATTTTAAGTATTTTCCTTCTCTGGTTAGTAGCTGTGATTATTGTATTAGGATTGTTCTTGGTTGATTTCACAATACTGTATTGTCTTGGTTTATCTTGATTGAGAATCTGGTATTGAATTACTTTTGTTTGTTGTTTGGTTTTGATTTGGGAAATCTGTTATTGGGTTGTTCTTGTTGGGCTGTATTGAATTGTTCTTTGAATTGGAATCTTGGTGTTTGATGAGTGTGTTTTATATACACAAATTGGGTACTTTTAGCCTTAATAATTTGTAAGTCTTTAGCTATTTCGTTTGGTTTTATGTGTTTTCATCTTATTGTTGTGTAATGTAGTTTTGTATTACTTTTATATGTATTTGGGTGCTTTTATGTGTTTTTACGTTGTTTTGTAGGTATTGAAATAAAGGCCCTTTGGATCGATGCGTTTTTGGCTTGAATCTAGCATTCCCGCTGCTTGTTTCTCCATTTGACCCATGATGCAATCCGAATCTCTCAAAACTCAAAGAACGAAAGTTGTAGATTTTGATCTTAGCTTTCCAGAACATCCGGAATCATCCAATTTAAAGTTCGTATGAGGGAGTTATGGTTATTTTACCATCGGATTTTGCATGCATTTTGCGCAGCAGTTGCTTCGGGCTCAATTTGAGCCTTGATACGGCCTGTATCTCGTCAAGCTCCAGTTATAAAAGTTGTAGAGCTACTTCTTAGCTTTCCATAGTTCTTTGATTATTTGTCAACTTCATTAATACAAAACAACAAAAACAATTATCGTTTGTTTAAATAAGATTGAGATGATAAAAGGTTAATACTTGGAAAAGACTAGTAACAATTCCTCGTGGGATCGATACTCTACTTACTCTTTATTACTTGTTGACCGCGTATACTTGCGCGTAAATTGTCGTTATATAAATCGGACAACAGTGTTCGAGTGAACCTCAGGGTTCGGGCAGTAGGATTTTATGTAGGATTTAGGCTAGCGTCGACCTTAGTGTGCCCACAAGGTGTTTGATGTAATGCCAATGAGAACCAAACTGTTAGATTTCTTTATGGGATTGATTGGTAACCTGTTCTGCCTGTGTAAGATTTGGTAAATTTAACTATAATGAATACTGGGATCAGTATTCCCCTACTATGTTGAACAACTGTTAGTTGGCTTGGAATGATATTACAGGAAATGTGATGTTCAGTGGTATTAGGCAATAATTTAATTATTTTCCAAATTGGTTTTGTAATTCATTTAATTATTTAAACAAAAATAATTAGCGAATGGAGTCTAATTGTTGTCAAATTGTTAGTCAACTATACATGTATTGGCTTAATTAATGGGTAATTAATTTGAGTTAATAATGCATTTGCAAACTGATTGGTTATTATAACTAATAAATAAAATTAGTAAGTAATTATTTATTATTTATCAATAAATAATAAATAAAGATAATAAATAGTTAATTTTATTTGATTAATAAATACTAATTAAATATGAATAAATTGGTAAATTAATTATTTACTATTTATCACTAAATAATAACTAAATATTTAATTAATATTAAATAATAATTAAGTATAAGTAAAGGTTATAAATATTTAATTATTATTTAATTGATAATAAATAATAATTAAGTATGAATAAAATTAATAAAGTAATTATTTATTATTTATCAATATAATAATAAATAAAGATAATAAATATTTAAATTATTATTTGATCGATATTAAATAATCATTAAATATGAATAAACGAGTAAATTAATTATTTATTATTTATCAATAAATAATAAATAAGGGTAGTAAATATTTACTAATAATTAAGTACGAGCAAGGTTAACAAATAATTATTTATTATTTATCCATAAATAATAAATAAAGGTAATAAATATTTAATTATTATTTAATCCTAAAAAATAATTAGATATGAGTAAAGTTAATAATTATTTATTATTTATCAATTAATAATAAATAAAGGTAATAAATATTTAATTATTATTTAATCCTAAATAATAATTAGATATGAGTAAAGTTAATAATAATTTATTATTTATCAATTAATAATAAATAAAGGTAATAAATATTTAATTATTATTTAATCCTAAATAATAATTAGATATGAGTATAAAGTTAATAATTATTTATTATTTATCAATTATTAATAAATAAAGGTACTAAATATTTAATTATTATTATTAATAATTAAGTATGAATAAAGCTAATAAGGATAACAATTACTTAATCATTAATGAAATAATGATTAAGTATGAAGGAGATTAATAAGTTAATTATTTTTGGCCCTTAATAAATAATGATAATAAACACTTAATGATTATTTAATAACAGTTAAGTGTGTGTAGAATTAATTAATAAGGAACAAGAATAATAATTTCTCAATTACCCTTAAGGGTGAATAGTAATTAAGGGTAAATAAAATTGAATAAGTAATCAACTAATATCTAGTTGCTATTAAACCATAATAAATTTATTATTTATTTTCATAAATAATAAATAAGGATTATTAACCCTTATGTCGACGCCGGTTTCATCCGCTTATGCGATATTTTGTCCTTTTCCGATTTTGGCCTTTTGATTAGGTGATTTTGGGGAAAAGGGTCGGCTTGAGTGTCGACGGGGTTTTGAAAGATCGTTTTTTATGATGAGCCAATTAACCAGAGTCGCCAGTTGGTATATTTGAAATGGATGTACCAACTCATCCGAGTTTTGTTTTCGTAATCGCTGGCTCATATGTAACTCCGAATTAATTGGTCTGCGAACCGAGATTCATAGAGTTCGGGGGCTTGCTTAAGCGAGGGGAAGGTGTTAGGCACCCCCCGACTTCCGTGAAACACGGTTACCGCAATCTTGATGCTTTTCCTATCCTTTAATTCTTGAATGTGTGTGTATGTGCGTGTGTGTGTGTGTGCCTATGTGAATGTCGTGGTGAGTTTGTATGAAGAAACCATTTGGGTTTTGATGAAAAGTCGTGCTTTCTTTTGAGAATGCTTAAAATGTCATTTGGCTCATACGAGAAAGCTTTATGAGAAAGGTTTGATTTTAATTGTCAAAAACTTATGAGATTTTCATTTGGTGTCGTTTTGGCAAAATAAGGGTTTTTCTAAACCTTCGTCAAAATAGGAATTGAGATCTATACGTTGCTTTCGTAAATACCATGATGGGCAACTTCTAGGATCTCTTTAACCCTATGCACAAAGGTTTAATAAAACATTACTTATTTCCATAAAATCAATTTTGTGATGTTTGAAAAACGATTTTTCTTTTGCCTTCTCGTTAAATAGGAATCGACATCCATTAGCATTCCCAATTTTAGCCTCGTGATTCTAATAACCTAGATTGATTTGATTTTATAAAAATCTTATCGTTTAGCTTTGAAATCAATTTCGTCTCATAAATCAAATCAAGCATAAACACGCGTCGGTGCTATTCATGGGCATGTAAGCCATCAAAATAACCCCGAACGCCCACAATCGCATATTTTCACTATTTCGGGGCCTTAAACACGATTCTCGCCTAGGCGTCGTTTTAAGGCCCGACGATTACATATTTACAATGAAAGGTACATCGAATTTATTACATATATCAAAAGATGTCCATCATCGGATTTGGACCACGGGGTCGCGCTCCTAGGCTCACATCCAAAATCGCTACACACCCACAAGATCCTAAAAATAACAATCTAAATAAACTATGCATAATACATCATTACAATGAGCTAAAATTCACCAAATGGATATCATCGGGCTATTAGGAGGAATTTCGTTCCATTTGGAACCCTCACTAATAGCCCTCAATCCGAGGATTCACAACAATATACAAGAACAACTACATTTAATATAATTTGGATGACAAAAAGCTTAACAAAAATGGTAAAACAAAATGCTAAAACAAAGGATTTTTCACCTTGCAAAATAATCCCCACAATATGTATGAATTTGTGTATTGAATAGAATAGAAAATATGAGATGTAATCTCCCAAAATAGGTACAATTGCTCACTATTTCTCACTCTTTTCTCTCTTGATTTCTCTTATTTTCTTGCTGTTTTCTCCTTCTTTTTCTTCCTTTTTCCGCCGCTGCTGCTGCTGAACCGCTTGGATGAAATGAAGAAACTGAGCTGAAATAAGCTGGCTAGGGCAGCCGCAGATTGATCTGCGGCCAGGCCGCAGATTGATCTGCGGCTGGCTGGCCCACCCCCCATCGCACTCAGTTGGTTTCCTGGTTTCGAGTCCCGTGCGCACCACCATTATTTTAATCATTTGGCCGCAGATCAATCCGCGGCTGGGTGGGCTGATTTTCTCGATTTCCGTGCCGCACCTCGATTCGCGTGTCGTGACATCGGTTTTCGCCGACAGGTTTGTATTTTGCAGTCCGGGAATAACTGGGAGACGTGCCACATCATTCGGGCATGCTCATTTCGGACGGCCCTGCTGTCACGTCGGTTTTGATTTGCAAATCGTTGCGGTGGCGTCGAGTGTTCGCACTTGTGCATTCCTTCGCTCCCGTAAGCCGGTTCAATTGATGATTTTGCCCTCCTGTCACGGTTAGTGTACGAAGCGCAAAATTTGGGTGTCTACAGCTGCCCCTCTTTATCATGTTTATGAAATGTTAAATGAAATGAACATGATAAAGAAGTAGACACACGATGCATGAATGACAATGCATAAGAATGACAGTGCAACACATACAACTTATGATGTAACGCAAGATGTAAGGCATGCAACACATTTGTAAAGGTGTCAATGCATCAATCCCTAACCTGTCGCTCGTCTCGTAATCGCCGGGTCTCGTATCCGGTCGATTGTCCTGTGAATGTCGGGTCTCATATCCGGTCAACCCCTCTCGTAATCACCTTATTCCATCCCATTGTCATCAAAGGAAGTTATTCTCCTGACTAGCTTTGAAGGGCATCCTTGGAATTCGTCCTCGCACATCGTTCTTGGCAACCATTGCTTTTGACTCTGATAGGCTAGGACCTTGACAACCTAACCTGCATGGATCACGTACAGAATTATCACTTATTCAATGCATGTGACACAACATTTAAAATGAAAAATGACCCCTGTACAGTCTTTTGATACGATTCTACAGGTGGTCACCGCTTGTCGGAGCCGGTTTTCGTCGCCGGACATCCATCTCGTAATCACCGGTTATCGTCGCCGGTCAAATTGTCTCGTCGGGGCCGGGTATCGTCGCCGGTCACCCATCTCGTAACCCCCGGTTATCGTCACCGGTTGGTTATCTTGTCGGAGCCGGTTTTCGTCGCCGGACATCCATCTCGTAATCGCCAGTTTATCGTCGCCGGTCGATTGTCTCGTCAGGGCCGGGTATCGTCGCCGGTCACCCATCTCGTAACCCCCGGTTATCGTCGCCGGTTGGTTATCTTGTCGGAGCCGGTTTTCGTCGCCGGACATCCATCTCGTAATCGCCGGTTATCATCGCCGGTCGATTGTCTCGTCGGGGCCGGGTATCGTCGCCGGTCACCCATCTCGTAACCCCCGGTTATCGTCGCCGGTTGGTTATCTTGTCGGAGCCGATTTTTGTCGCCGGACATCCATCTCGTAATCGCCGGTTATCGTCGCCGGTCGATTGTCTCGTCGGGGCCAGGTATCGTCGCCGGTCACCCATCTCGTAACCCCCGGTTATCGTCGCCGGTTGGTTATCTTGTCGGAGCCGGATTTCGTCGCCGGACATCCATCTCGTAATCGCCGGTTATCGTCGCTGGTCGATTGTCTTGTCGGGGCCGGTTTTCGTCGCCGTACACCCATCTCGTAACCCCCGGTTATCGTCGCCGGTTGGTTATTTTGGATCTCAGCCCTTCTCAGGGTTTGTTGTTTTTTGTCTTTTTTCTTTTTGTGGATATCAGCCCTTCCCAGGATTGCTCACCATCTTGTTGTGGTTCGCGTGGATCTCAGCCCTTCCCAGGGTTTGTTATTTTTTGTCTTTTTTGTTTTGTGGATATCAGCCCTTCCCAGGGTTGCTCACCATCTTGTCGTGGTTCGCGTGGATCTCAGCCCTTCCCAGGGTTTGTTATTTTTTGTCTTTTTTCTTTTGGTGGATATCAGCCCTTTCCAGGGGTGCTCACCATCTTTGTTCTGGTTCGCGTGGATCTCAGCCCTTCCCAGGGTTTGTTGTTTTTTGTCTTTTTTCTTTTTGTGGATATCAGCCCTTCCCAGGGGTGCTCACCATCTTTGTCGTGATTCGCTTGGATCTCAGCCCTTCTCAGGGTTTGTTGTTTTTTGTCTTTTTTCTTTTTGTGGATATCAGCCCTTCCCAGGGGTGCTCACCATCTTGTTGTGGTTCGCGTGGATCTCAGCCCTTCCCAGGGTTTGTTGTTTTTTGTCTTTTTTCTTTTTGTGGATATCAGCCCTTCTCAGGGGTGCTCACCATCTTGTTGTGGTTCGCGTGGATCTCAGCCCTTCCCAGGGTTTGTTGTTTTTTGTCTTTTTTCTTTTTGTGGATATCAGTCCTTCCCAGGGGTGCTCACCATCTTGTTGTGGGTCGCGTGGATCTCAGCCCTTCCCAGGGTTTGTTGTTTTTTGTCTTTTTTCTTTTTGTGGATATCAGCCCTTCCCAGGGGTACTCACCATCTTGTTGTGGTTCGCGTGGATCTCAGCCCTTCCCAGGGTTTGTTGTTTTTTGTCTTTTTTCTTTTGTGGATATCAGCCCTTCCCAGGGGTGCTCACCATCTTGTTGCGGTTCGCGTGGATCTCAGCCCTTCCCAGGGTTTGTTATTTTTGTCTTTTTTTTTTTTTTTTTTTTATGATTTCTTGAAGTCGGATGTGTGATCGGCTTCATGTCCTGGATCTCCCACCAGCATTGTCCACGTACCATGCCGCAAAAGCCATCACTCTGTTCATTTGTGAGGTTGAAAGCGATGTGCTCGTACTTTCCTGAAGATTTTCATTTTGATCGTACCTGCATGCATGAAAAAGATGTTATGCATGATCTGGCAGATATGTTATGGACATATGCACGTGCATAACATATGTTTTAGATAGAAATGACCCCTGTTCAGTCAAATGATACGATTCGACAGCCGTTGCTTTTTGCCAACATTTGACTGGATCACGCCTCGTCGTGAAGTGTAGCTTCTAGACTTCAACATTGGTTTGGTACTCTGCCTGTTCTTGGTCGTCTTCATTTGAGGCAGTCTGTTTCATTGGTTTGGTATTCTGCCTGTTCTTGGTCGTCTTCATTTGAGGCAGTCTGTTTCGCTCTCAATGATGATTGACAGCTATGTTGGGCTCCTTGGCCTTTTGCTCATTTCTGATGGCCGATATGTTGTCGCCCCGAACTATATCATCTTTGTATATGCTCATGCACGTGGATCATTTAGATGTCGAGGCAGTGATAGTGATAGTCAGGATTGGGGAGAGGCCCAATGCCGAAGAGTTCTGTGCAGCCTCAGCTTCCTTCCATTTCACGATTCTTAACTTCCCCTGCCTTGGTGCGTGTCGCTACCAAGAATTTCTATCGAGAACTTGCGATGTTGATCGTGCTGAGTTATCCACAGCTCTGCAAGATCCTGCATATCAGAGGACTAACAAATGCCAAAACTTGAAGGCTCGGGCCGTCGGTGTTAGTTCAACACAAAAAATTATAATCTCGACAAAAATGCAGTTAAAGCACATGAAATTGAATATCTATTGATCACATAATCTAGCAAGTGGTGAACTGTGAATGTACTAGATTGGAAGTATTATTATTTTTTTTTCAATCTCTCGTGAGTTGATGATTTTCTATTTGACGAGTTATGAAATCGTAAGAACACCTTCAAGCATTCATGGTCATTGTACGTGAGTCAGGTCGAATTCAAACGAACTACCTTCCCTCGTCAAAAGCACTCTGTCTCCATTCTCGACAACGTCCTTAGCAGGATTGACGTCATATGACAAATGCACTGTGCGATGCAGCATTCAGTAGGGATTTCTCTTTCCTGACTTTTTGTTTAAGGCCGAGAGTTTTTTTCATATTATCTTTTCTCTTTATCAGCCCACTTCACTTGTCTCGTTTTCTTAGGCTTTTCAAAGATACCCATTTAACGAGTTTTGGACCAATGACTCCCGAACCAGACGGTTTTGGGGCATTAGGTGTACATACACCCCTTCGGATTTATTTACTCGAGTAACAAAGGCCACGGTTCGAGACAAGTTGGTGGTCTGCCCCATTCATTATTTGCTTGACCTTGCGCAAGATTCGTTTTCTTAGGCTTGAGTTACCCATGTAGCGAGTGTTAGGCAGGTGACTCCTAGACCAGACGGCTTTAGGGCACCAGATGTAGAGACACCCCCTTAGGCTTAATTACTCGAGTAGCCCATGCCACGATTCGAATCTGCTCGGGCCGCCTCGACTGTAATGCTCGTTTTCTTAGGCTCTGAGTTACCCATGTAACGAGTGTTGGGCCAGCGACTCCCAAACCAGATGGCTTTAGGGCACCAGGTGTAGAGACACCCCTCGGGCTTAATTACTCGAATAACCCAGGCCACGATTCGAGACATTAGCTTGATAATCATTTATCGTCTGACTCCTTGATTCTAGCTTGATAATTATTGACTGTCTGACTACGTGTTAATTGCCATCAACGTCGTCATAGTTCTATACCCCACAACTGAAAGTTTGTGCAAATGCAAAGTGAAGGCTGTCACATGAGGTCGATTCTGTCGCAAACGTTGCTTTGAATTAAGGCTTTGTACCTGATCAAAAGGTTGAATAGCCTTCTTCATCTAATCATACTCACGATCGTGCCCCACGGTTGCTTGTCAGAGTTAATCCGATTCCTATCACGTCAAATAAAATCCCCCTCCATGTGGATCATCGTATCCCGAAAAAACTATGCTTGACAAATGCCAGATGATCGTACCGTTGAAGATTGAATTGACATGAAGTAGCATTTGATGAGGATGGTGCATGTTGATGGGATTGTTGCATGGGTGCCAATTTGCACGTCATCATTTCCTGGGTAGTTGACAAATGCCCCAGTGTTAAGTTGCTTTTCTTGTGATTTTCCTCGTACTGGTTGCATCGGCATCTCGCTGGGCTGACAAAAGATCCGGCCCTTTGAAAGGTTTGGGGGATTTTTGATTTTTTTTTTTTTTTTTTTTTTTTTTACTCCGGGTTCTTTGTGACCGTCAGGGGTTCTGATGTTTGATGGCGAAGGTCTGGTCTAAGCCGGGTTCGGGTTTACCTTCGACCCAACCTTTGATCTCGTCAGGCGTATTGTCGATATCTGTCTCATCATGGGTAGCCCAATCCCCATCAGATCAGATCGAAATCTAGCTCCATACCAAAATCGTGATCCTCCTTCAAATTTGGCCATTTGCTTGTCAGGCTAGAATGCCTCAAATCGGGGTACCTGGCTTAAAACAAAAAAAATGCTTGTCATATATATAAAACATTTCAGCACATGATCTTCTTTTTGGATAACATGACAAAATGACATGAGCGTGCAGGGATTTGAAATAAAACTCAGAATTTTAAAACCCATTGATCTTCTACTGGCCGGGATTCACTGCCATACTGCGGGATTTTTTCCTTTCCTGGATATCACCTGATGCACGGTCCAACTGGCCACGGTGAGGTCAAGCAATGGAGCTCATTAGGAGGTGCATGGATCACATTGGTATGGATCTGGCATTGATGGCATTTCCTGACATGAGTATCGCAATCAGTTTTCATGGTTAGCCCGTAGCGACCCGTTCACATGCTTTTCTTTGCAAAAAAATGTTCTGCTCATATGGGCTCTGCACACATTGCCATGTACTTCGTTCATTAATCTGTGGGCTTCTTCGGCTTCCAGATATCTCAGCAGTCCCGTAGCTAGTCCTATTCATGCAAATCGTCTCCGCTTAGGACGAATTTCACTGCCCATCCTTGGATTCTCTTTCCTTGGTCAGATTTGCATTTTCGGGAGGGGAGCTATATCGAAGGAACTCTTTAATATTCTGATACCAAGCCCATTTAGGAGGGGCGTCACTATGGGAGATCCCTCCGATCTGATCCTCGCAGGCCGGACAAGTCTGTACCGCAATTTCCCCCTTAAAGCTCATCTCGTACCATGATGTGTGAATCAGGGAAGCCAGTGTATTTCATTGGCATACCGGGCTTCTGCCATTTGGATGGATGGAGTATGGATTTTACGGCCTCTTAGATGGGTCTTAGGGGCAGTCTCGCAAAACAAACCAGGGCCGTAGTTTAGTACTGTGCCAGTTACAAGTTGGCATATGCATGTCAACACTGATGCATGTTTTATCATTATTTCTTTTTTCTTTTTTTTTTCTTTTTTTGGTGGTCGAATATGCCCCTACTCCGGGTTCTTTGTGATCGTTATGCCACGCCTTCATGGTTCTCTAATCTTATCCTGTAAAACAAGGTCACTGTTTTGATGACAGGATAGTATTTAGAAGTTTTAGTAAACCTTGGTACGTGGCACGGATTGCCTTCCTGCAAAAACCATGTCAGTATCCTCTTTATAAGTGCAGGTGATGCAATCACATGATACATGACATATTTATTATGATGATGCCAGTATGACAGTTGTATTCCATTTACATGACATTTATTTATTTGAATGATAAAAAGGCATGAAGAAGCTTCCCTTTCGTTAGGTTTATCAGAGGCTGACCTACCCTAGGGTTACTCTCGCGGGCTTTTCGGCATGGAGGTCCCCAAATCTTCGCAATCTACTCGTCTGAAACCTTTCGATTGGAGCGGATTTGGGTGGTGCGTTTCCTGAGCCATCTCCGGGGAGCAGCCCCTTCGAGTCCAGTAATAAGCAACCGACAGGTTCGCCTCAGGAGGAGGTACTCTCTCAACATACAATCACATTCATCGTCCTCACCGCATGCAATGATTGCTTTTAAAGTAAAGTCATTCCATTCAAACAATCATTCATTGGACAAAAGCACATTCACACAACAAAATAAAAAAGTCAAAACGTCGCACGCACATACACATTTATGAATTTTAAATGATAGGATAACATCAAGATTTGACGCGGGTTAAGCCCTCTAATAGTCCCCAGCGGAGTCGCCAGCTGTCGACGCCGGTTTCATCCGCTTATGCGATATTTTGTCCTTTTCCGATTTTGGCCTTTTGATTAGGTGATTTTGGGGAAAAGGGTCGGCTTGAGTGTCGACGGGGTTTTGAAAGATCGTTTTTTATGATGAGCCAATTAACCAGAGTCGCCAGTTGGTATATTTGAAATGGATGTACCAACTCATCCGAGTTTTGTTTTCGTAATCGCTGGCTCATATGTAACTCCGAATTAATTGGTCTGCGAACCGAGATTCATAGAGTTCGGGGGCTTGCTTAAGCGAGGGGAAGGTGTTAGGCACCCCCCGACTTCCGTGAAACACGGTTACCGCAATCTTGATGCTTTTCCTATCCTTTAATTCTTGAATGTGTGTGTATGTGCGCGTGTGTGTGTGTGTGTGCCTATGTGAATGTCGTGGTGAGTTTGTATGAAGAAGCCATTTGGGTTTTGATGAAAAGTCGTGCTTTCTTTTGAGAATGCTGAAAATGTCATTTAGCTCATACGAGAAAGCTTTATGAGAAATGTTTGATTTTAATTGTCAAAAACTTATGAGATTTTCATTTGGTATCGTTTTGGCAAAACAAGGGTTTTTCTAAACCTTCGTCAAAATAGGAATTGAGATCTATACGTTGCTTTCGTAAATACCATGATGGGCAACTTCTAGGATCTCTTTAACCCTATGCACAAAGGTTTAATAAAACATTACTTATTTTTCCATAAAATCAATTTTGTGATGTTTGAAAAACGATTTTTCTTTTGCCTTCTCGTTAAATAGGAATCGACATCCATTAGCATTCCCAATTTTAGCCTCGTGATTCTAATAACCTAGATTGATTTGATTTTATAAAAATCTTATCGTTTAGCTTTGAAATCAATTTCGTCTCATAAATCAAATCAAGCATAAACACGCGTCGGTGCTATTCATGGGCATGTAAGCCATCAAAATAACCCCGAATGCCCACAATCGCATATTTTCACTATTTCGGGGCCTTAAACACGATTCTCGCCTAGGCGTTGTTTTAAGGCCCGACGATTACATATTTACAATGAAAGGTACATCGAATTTATTACATATATCAAAAGATGTCCATCATCGGATTTGGACCACGGGGTCGCGCTCCTAGGCTCACATCCAAAATCGCTACACACCCACAAGATCCTAAAAATAACAATCTAAATAAACTATGCATAATACATCATTACAATGAGCTAAAATTCACCAAATGGATATCATCGGGCTATTAGGAGGAATTTCGTTCCATTTGGAACCCTCACTAATAGCCCTCAATCCGAGGATTCACAACAATATACAAGAACAACTACATTTAATATAATTTGGATGACAAAAAGCTTAACAAAAATGGTAAAACAAAATGGCTAAAAACAAAGGATTTTTCACCTTGCAAAATAATCCCCACAATATGTATGAATTTGTGTATTGAATAGAATAGAAAATATGAGATGTAATCTCCCAAAATGGGTACAATTGCTCACTATTTCTCACTCTTTTCTCTCTTGATTTCTCTTATTTTCTTGCTGTTTTCTCCTTCTTTTTCTTCCTTTTTCCGACGCTGCTGCTGCTGAACCGCTTGGATGAAATGAAGAAACTGAGCTGAAATAAGCTGGCTAGGGCAGTCGCAGATTGATCTGCGGCCTGGCCGCAGATTGATCTGCGGCTGGCTGGCCCACCCCCCATCGCACTCAGTTGGTTTCCTGGTTTCGAGTCCCGTGCGCACCACCATTATTTTAATCGTTTGGCCGCAGATCAATCCGCGGCTGGGTGGGCTGATTTTCTCGATTTCCGTGCCGCACCTCAATTCGCGTGTCGTGACATCGGTTTTCGCTGACAGGTTTATATTTTGCAGTCCGAGAATCACTGGGAGACGTGCCACATCATTCGGGCATGCTCATTTCGGACGGCCCTGCTGTCACGTCGGTTTTGATTTGCAAATCGTTGCGGTGGCGTCGAGTGTTCGCACTTGTGCATTCCTTCGCTCCCGTAAGCCGGTTCAATTGATGATTTTGCCCTCCTGTCACGGTTAGTGTACGAAGCGCAAAATTTGGGTGTCTACACCTTAGTTAGAGACTAATGAGGGAAATAGTTGAGTACTCAAATGATAAGTAACCATGAGTAACTATTATTTATTTTAAATAATAGTTAGAGGCCATTAAATTAATTTCTGTTTAGCTAATGATTAGATAGTAATTAAATGTAATTGGTAAATTGTTTATCTGCCAAATAAATGGTATAGTAATGTGTGCCAATATACAACTATGCCATATTAATTGATAAATCGACTTTATCCAATGATAGGTCACTCAAGATCAATTAATTAAAGCTAAATTTTATCTGTAGCTGAGCAAACAGGCAAGTTCATCTTACTCAACTTTTACATTGAGCAAGTCCTTTATATCGAAACTTAACTGTTGCAAGTTCTTTTCATTCGAGTAGGCTACTATCGTATTGTAGCTTCAAATTTTATTCTAAGAATGCTTAAGTGGTTTAATTAATTTACAGTTATTCCACATCTATGATATTATTGACAATTGCATTCGATGCAGTTGAATTCGTACATTTATTGAAGTTCCAAAATTTACGAACTATTCATGATTAAGTCTGAACCCTTGTTCGGTCAGGCAAGTATGTGAGAATTTATAAAAGCTATCCGAACCAATCGATGGTAAGGATTCTTAGACTAAATGGACACCCCTTTTATTATAGGGGAGTACCCAGGTACCGTATATAAGGTACAAATAGTGGAGTTAAATGTTATGCATACACATAGCGTACGCGAGGCTGATCCCCTCAAGTACTTATTCTGTAGCCAGTAACCAGAGGGTCAACTAGCTATTGACTCCGTTGAAAGTTATTGTTCAAAGTCTACTTGACTGTCAATTGTTCTAAAAGCATTTATTGTTATTTCTTTTGATAATTCTATTGTTGAAATCTCTTTCTATATCCCTTTCATCATGATATATCCTTATTGTTGTACTTTAAACTTGCTGAGCAAACTTGTTGCTCATCCTTGCTATATCATGACTTCATTGCAGCTAAACCCGAGACGTCAGGGAAGAACAAAGGGAAAGGAAAGATGAAGTGATAGACTTCATGTATCAGATTTTAAATTTATGTGTAGTTATTCACTGTTAATGTAATTTAAACCCTAATAGTATTTAGGGTATGGATTTGTGTATGTGTTTAAGGTTATTGTATTCTGGGACTAGTAACACCCTTGTAATGAACAACGTATGTTTATTATATTCCGCATTTTAGATACCATATGTTGTTAGAGGTGAATGTTTGTATTGGATCGTGATGACCAGATCCGGGTAGTTGGAGACCCGAATTTGGGGGCGTCACAGGTTGGTATCAGAGTCGTAGGTTATAAACTTTAAGATCGCTAAACCTAGGATATAACCTTAGCATTAAACTCGTATTGAGTACGCTAGGATATGAATCAAGGAGATTCAGATAATGGCCTTGTGTGGGGGTGGATTGTGGAAATCTGCCAAGCCGAGTTGTACATGATAAAATATCATTTCATTCTATCAATGAACATATTTTATTATGATACTGATATTTGTCATCTCTGTCTATGTTTGTAGATTGGCTGACAGGGAAGGGACTAGTGGGACCCAGGAGGAGGAGACATTCCTAGATATACCAGTAGTTGCTGAGCAGTTGGTGGGATATACCCAAAAGGTCTTAAGGGACATGTCAATGTATAACTCATCATACACAAGATACTATGATGATCTCAAGTCCAAGGATCACTTGTATTACTATGACTAGAGGAATTCCTATTGACAGGCGAGTAAAACTCCATTAGGTATTCCTTAGCGAGCCACGTTCAGTGAACTTATTCTCCAATAAGCACCTACATACTTGCTTTAGTGTGTCCACACAAATAATTATGAGATCAATCATCCTCTTCTTAAGAAGTAAGCAACGTATGTACTAATCTATCCGGATTCACTAAATCCCCTTTTTAGTAATCCAACGATTAGGAACGATTTTAGTTTGTGAGCTATATAGAATTTAGATCTCATTAGCATGATCACCATCATGATTCGAAAAGCATTGCTCAAAACTATGGGTTTATCACATTTAATATAACAACACTATGTAGATAATATAAAAATGCCTTTTTAAGAAAATTAATTCTTTTATTAATAAATGAATAAGATTACAAAGTACTTGCTACATCATATCAAATATGATTGACTTGTGTGCATACTACTTGTGACGCCCCCAAATTCGGGTCTCCAAATACCCGGATCTGGTCATCACGATTCAATACAAACATTCACCTCTACAACATATGATATCTAATAGTGCGGATTATAATAAACATATGTTGTTCATTACAAGGTGTTACTAGTCCCAGAATACAAATAACCTTAAACATTTACACAGTTTCATACCCTAAATAGCCATTAGGGTTTAAATTACATTAACGGTAATTAACTACACAGGAATCTAAAGACTGCTACAAGAAGTCTATCACTTCATCTTTTCCTTCCCTTTGTTCTTCCCTGACGTCTCGGGTTTAGCTGCAGTAAAGTCATGATATAGCAAGAATGAGCAACGAGTTTGCTCAGCAAGTTTGAAGTACAACAATAAAGATATATCATGATGAAAGGGATTATTAAAGGAATTTCAACATTTGAAAAATCAGAAGCAAAGAAACAACAATCGCTTTTTAGAACAATTGATAGGCAAATAGACTTTGAACGATAACTTGCCAAAGGAGTCAATAGCTGGTTGACCCTCTGGTTACTGGCTACAGAATAACGTACTTGAGGGGATCAGCCTCGCGTACCCTATGTATATGCATAACATTTAATTCTGCTGATTTGTACCTTATATACGGTACGTGGGGTACTCCCCTATAAAATAAAGGGGTGTTCATACAGTCTAAGAATCCTTACCATCGATTGGTTCAGATAGTCTTTTATAAATTCTCCACATATTTGTCCTGATCCGAACAAGGGTTCAGACTTAACCATGCAATGGTTTATAAAAGTTCCTGAATTATTAAATATACGAATCTCAAATGCACACGGAGCTTGGATATGTGCGAATAGCGCAATAAATTATACAGATGTGGGAATAATTTTAGAAAATAATTAGACCACTTAAGGCCTGCTCTGGAGATTAAAAACTCAAGCTTAAAGAATACTGTGCAACAGTGATGCATATTATACCTTTTTGGCACGGAATTTAAAAAATAGTGCAATAAGGCTTAGAAAATTTGCTCAATGTAAAAGTTGAGTAAAGAAGGAACATTGCAATAATTGTAAGAAGTTTATAGGGTTTAGGAACTTGCCTGTTTTGCTCAGCTACAGATAAATTCTAGCGTTTACTTAATTGACCTTGGATAACCTATCAGTTTGTGTAGAGTTGGTTTATGCCATTAGCATTGGCGTCAATCGTAATACTGGATACACTCAAAACTCACTTTAAATAAGTAGTCATGGTCACTATCATTTGAATTATCCATCTAATTTAATTACCTTTAATTGTATCTAGGTATGGTTTTTTAACAATTCCCCACTTGATAAAATAAATTTATTTTGGTTTAAAAGATAACAGGAAACCATTTGAATCCAATTATTTAATTGATTTACTTCTTAATTACACATTACCATTAGGGATAATTTAGTAATGTATTGTACTTTGTTCTTTAATTACAAACATTAATTAAAGGATATAACTTTATCACACACTTAATTATTATTTAAATATTAAATCATTCCGCCTAAGTGTTTATTATCTTTATTTATTAAGGCCCAAAAATAATTAACTTATTAATCTCCCTCAATACTTAATCATCATTTCATTGGATGATTAAGTACTTAACCATCCTTATATTTCGTAACTTCATTTTATACTCTAATGTATTATTATTATTTAAAATAATAGTTAAATACCTTAGTACCTTTATTAATTATTTATTAATAAATAATAAATAATTATTTTATTAACTTTATTCATATTTAATTATTTATATTATTAAATAAATGACAATTAAATATTTGTTATCTTTATTTTATCACTTACTGACAAATAATTAAATTATTAACTCTATTCATACTTTATTATTATTTAATATTAATTAAATAATAATTTAAATATTTATCCACTTTATTCATATTCTAATTATTATCCCCATAATAATTAAAAAATATTTATTACCTTTAATTTATTATTCCTTGGATAATAAATAATTATTAATTTATTTTATGCCTACTTAATTATTAATAGTAACTTAATAACAATTAAGTAAGTATCTACCGTTATTTATAATTTAAGGTTAAATAGTAAAATAATCAAATTATAAATTTTTTTTTTTTACTCATACTTGGTTATGTATTTTAATACTGAATTAACTAATAATTAAATAAATTAACTTTGTTTCACAGCGACTTATTTTTTTATTAATAAGAATTAAATGATTTAATTATAATAAAATAAATTGATAACATTTTATCAGATGTATTATTAACTCCAACAATAACTAATAGTTTATTCTAATAGTATTACAACTTAAGTATTATTTGGATAAATAGTTAAACTATTAGACTTTCATTTGTTGATTATCTTTGCTTAATAACAATGAATTAGACAACCAACGTTGGAAAAATCATGTTTGTGTTTCCTTTATAAGCATGTGCCGTAATCAGCAGCCACAAAATCACACCAAATTAACAAGCTCCTGCAATCTTAATTGAAGCCAACTAAAACATTGTTCAAAACTATAGGAAATCCCAAAAACAAGAATTATTGCAACACTGGTTTCCAGTTCTATGAACAATTCAAAAGTTGAGTTTCATAATGTGCAAAGCTGTCCGACAGAATATTTAACACAAATGAATTCACAGCCTTGTTTAGGCATTATAAAACAAACACCTAATGGGCCATTTGAACTTGACACACTGCCGCGACCATGGCCCTCTACTCTATCAGGGTTGGTCCGAGACCATAAGGTTCCTGTGGCAACCAAATTTCCAAATATCTGAATACAACCCAAGCAATTACAAACAACTAAAAATTTCCAAAGAACCATCTTAATCTATCTACTACATAAAAATTATAATAACCCAATACTTGAGGAAAATTCAGTTTCTATACAATACCCAGAAACAACATGCCCTCAAGCATCAGAAAGGAAGAAAAGAAAAAAAAATAAAATTAAATGAATCAAACCCAACCAACTAATCGCAGTTGACTTTAGTGAATTCATGGAACCGTTGCTATAACCCTTGGTTTTTGGTGCGGTTGTGGCTGCCTTCCTCCTCCTTCCGAAGTATGAAACCTCAGCTGGACCTATCGCTGGTTGACTCCCCTGTCCCCCCCCTAATTTCGAACCCTAACTCTGTATAATAATTTGACCTAGAATATGGGACTCACACAAGAATGAAAGAGAATTGACAGCCTTGGGGGATTTAGGGCTTCAATTTATAGGAACAAGGTTTAACCCCACATTGCTGGGCAAAAACCCCAATTGATCGAGCCACTGACCGTACAGTAAAGGGAGTGAGGTCGTCCGCGTCGGTCTTATCTGAGTTTGAAGCTAGCTTCGCCGGCAGTCCTCAGAGCCGTGCGTTGTTAACTAGTCACGTCCCGCCCGGGCGCTTAACAGGTCCTTTGTTCCGCAACGTTGAACCCTCAGTCGCCCATTTCACCCTTGAATCGGCCGCCGGATACTCCCTACGGCGCCGGCGCACGGGCCCTGGCGTCTTGCCCTTGTCCCCCGTCCGGATTTTGATCGAAAAAGCTGGAGCTTGTTTTTGCTCGGACCTGGTTGATTTGAGGCTTGGGCTTGATAGCTGGGTGAGGTGAAAATTGAGGGTTTGGGGAATTTGGGTTTCGGTCATCCTCAATGTATCTCTTTCGATTGAATGTTCTTTCCCCCGCAAAATTGATAACCGGAATATGCTACATGATGGAAATCCAAACCGGCTAAGGGAAAGGAATGGGCTGACCCGGCGGGCAATGGCTTTTGGGCTCAACCCCACCGAGTTGGGCCGGATAAATTTGATTAGGAAAAAGCCCAATTTAATTACCTTGACCAGCCCCCTTGTTTGACTTAATCAGGGAATAGATTTGGCCCAATCCGGAAATGAAATAAAATAAAATGAAATGGGGGGCCAGTCCCAATTAAAATATCATTATGTCCCAATAATTGAATAATTAAATTAATTAGTTAAATATTTGTCCCTACCACTAATTCTTGATCGAAATAAAATAAATTTAATTTATTAATCTCATCAAGTTTCTTTCTGGCAAATCAAATCTTTAGGGTCGACTCACTAATTTTAAATAAAACTAATTAATGAGTCCCTTTAATGCTCAGAAAAATTATTGGACCACGTATTTAATATAATTATATAAAAATAAAGACTCACATGGATCTAATTCGAACAATTTAGTATAGTGAATTTAATTATTAAAATAAATTCGATACAATGTTTTAAAAAAAAATTCTCAGACATTACACTACTTTTCACATAAAAAATTTTAATTCAATATTTTAATGTCGAGTTCACATCGCGTCCATTTCCTCGCATCTTTCTTCTTGTACACGTTTCTAGGATTTAACTCATCGCATGCATCCACCCTATATAAAAGAATCCCTTCTTAATTATACACCATCCATAATTCTATAACTTGATACAGATTCGAGTTCCCGAACCAGTGTTCAGTACAAGCACCTTGAGTGGTTTTTCCCATAAACAACCAACTAACTAGTCCCACATCTCGTCTACATTGTCTTGCACAGCGAGATAGATCGGTTGTTAGTTTCGTATCAATCAACCTCCGCTCTCTGAAGGAAATTGTTTAGGCCCAATTACTTACATTAAAACAACCCATTAAAGAAGTACGACTGTAATCATAAATATACTTAACCTTACTATTCTTTAAACTTTTATCATCTTCAGCCTCTCTTCTCTGAAGGTTATAGCCTAAGGTACTCATACCTAAGGTTTCCAACCTATCAGCTTTGTTACCAACTGTAACAACCCCAAAAATTCATACAATTCCAATTCTCAACAGGCGGTCGTTATCAATAATATCGTTGTTTTGACTTTTACAACATACAATATCCAGTATTAAACTTAATAAAAATACAGACATAATTTAAAAAACTTTTTCGGGGGGTATTACAAATCATTCTCGATTCCAAAATTTTTCAACCTTTTACATCTAAATATCTTAAGAATCATGTTAATTCATCATGATTCGCCTTGTCGAACTTATTATAAAAGTTTACACCTACAATACAAAACTTTACAACTTAACATAAATACAAACTATAACATAATTTCAGGTAATATCTTCAACTAATATTATTGAATCTTCATGCTTCATTTAGAACACATGTCATTTGGGGTAGCACATAATAGTTACCTTGAATCTTTAACCTGCACAAAGTGGTTATTTGTAAGAAATGGAGCTCGACAGCTCAGCAAAATCATACAGTTTTACATACATCACCATAACATATAGATAACTATCTCATCATATACATCAAAATACATTTGGCTAAACATATCATACATATTGTACATCAATTACCAAGTAATAAAATTGAGTTCCATAAATCAATTTAACATTTTTAACTCAATGGACCGTTGTCATAAATTACTTTGTCATTTCATACATACAACACATATAATACATCATGCTTTTACATCATAAGGTTCATTTAAAATAAATTAATAATTTAGTTTACATAATAAATAGGAACCTGAAAGACTTGCCTGGTTCGTAGATTACCAATTACCATAATTAGCCTATAATTATTCTGCACTTCACGTATCCTACACGATATACTAATCATTCACAACATTTATTATGTCACATATCTATACTTAGTAAACAACCAACCTATATTCTGTTTAATTAAAGGCAGTATCAATGATTAGTAACCAGCATTATAAACACTTCAGGATTCATTCCTCATCTAATTTTCATTTTAATATCTCAATAGTCACCGGATAAATCAATGGCTATATGCTTATCTTCCATCATAGTAATCTATTATTTATTTTAATACTTTATGTCTAAAACTTTTAAACATGCACCTAGGCAACATAACATGAGGTACTAGGAAAGAAGAAAAATTTTCATTTTCTGTTCCACCGCCGGGGCGGTAAGACATCCTTCAACAAAGGGTTTCCCGCCGGGGCGGTAAGAAATCAGTGCAATTTTGGGCGCCGGGGCGAGGACATCGCTGGGGCGGCAACCTAAGTTTCATTTACACTGTCGGGGCGGTGAGACCGCCTGGGGCATCAATCCTAGAGTAATTCCATCCACCGCCGGAGCGATGGAAAACTCGAAACCAAACTTCTGCGATTCGCTAGAAGAAGACAAAAAAAAATGTCAAATTTGGGCCAAAGTTTTTTCACAATCCACTGATTTAATTACTAACCCATACATCATAATGTGCTAATAAAACCCTACACTCATTATAAACACCATGATTTAAACCTCATGAACAATCTAAATGATCAATTAAAGGGTAAAAAATCCACTGTTTTATGCTTTAGATTATTATTTTGATATAGTTTAGCAAAATCAATCGCAGTGAACTCGTTTCTTAACCAATTTAATCCGTTTAACTTACGTTTTACGTTCGTTTTTTACATATTTTAACATAATAAAATAGCAATTTTAACCGATTAACATGCAAAACAAGAATCAATTACACACACATAAGCCAGATTCCATATATAACTACTCTGTTAATTCCAGAACTCTAATATATATATGATTGTATGGACTTAATTACTTTTAAATCAATATAAAATACATTTATACATGCTTACAAACAACTAACATCAATTCAATAAAAAAATTTAGCCATAGAAATTTAATTTATAGAGAACTCAAAAACGTATGTTTATGGAGAAATTAAAGAAAAACATAATTAAAGACTCAATTTAAGGATTACTTTGACTAGTGCTTAGAATTTGATTTGCCAAAAAAAAACTAAAAAAAAATAATTTGAATATATTTTCCTTTTCGATTCTCCAATTTCCTTCCATAATTCGCTGTATTTCACAGATTTCCTCTCTTTTCCTCTCTGACTTGGTTTAACAAAATAATACGCACTACTAAACTGACAGAAAATGGTGTCCGTTAATAACTGACACCAACTCCCACTAAGGCCCTCGTTTGGGCTAATCATTTATTCCTCCTTTCTAATTTATTTTTATAACTTGGCTTACAATATCGTTTTAATGTCACATATTTTTATTTTTTTAATCAATTAAATAATCTCATTTAAATCAATTAAATAAACAATAGAAGAATATCACATTAAATCACTTAGTCCACATAATTAAAAATTCTCAATTATTGATCATTCACGACAAAATTATTCCAATCTCTAATTAATTATTAATTAATTAGAAATAATATTATACTTATTTAAATAATGCATTGAATTTAAATAAACTTAATTAAATATATACTTTGAATGTAAAAATTCTCCACATTATATTTAACTAATGTAACACATATTAATTAAATAATTTTACCACACACATTCAGCAACTAATTATTTAATTTCAATAATTAAATTATCTAGAAACAATATTTATTTAATTCAATAATTAAATTATCGAAAAAATTATTTATTTAATTTTTCAGTAAATATTTAAATTAAATTACAGAAAATCTCAGTTCCTCCACAAAATGTCACGTGGCTCCCTCCTTCTGTGACTCTACTAGGTTCATGTGTTTGAACATCCTATCAAGCACAACCACAATCAAGCAAACTTTTATTAGTATCCTCAATAAAATATAAGTTCATTGCCTGGAATGAAAGGTATATTTCATAACACTACAGATTGTCTAAGATAAGTCTTCATCATGTAAAACGCATACCAGGAGTTTTGTCTACTCATATTTTCCTATATACTTCCTAAGGTTATAGACTAAAGACTTCTCTTTAAAGGTTTATAACCTAAGGCTTCTGATACCAATCTGTGACGCCCCCAGATTCCGCGTCACCTGAGCCACGGACTTGGTTCATCACTTTCTAACACAAACATCATACTACCGATAATTATTATAGTTGGAATAAAGGAAATGTGTACCATTGAATATAACCTAAATAATCTCGCCCCCAATTCTCGAAACCAAGACTATTACTTAACCTAACATAATACACAAGGGAAATAGGTCTTAATACAATAACATCGATAATAAGTCTTAATACAACGATGATTCTAAACGATAAAGCAAAACTAGTCAGTAGCTTTGCCCTTCCCTTTGTCCTTTCCTGAGCTCTCACCACATGCTGCACTAACTGAAATGTTTTGAGAGAAAGCAAGGGTGTATAATAAATTTGCCCCACAAGTTATAATAGTAGTGAATAATCACAAGAATAACCTTTATAGATCAATAGGAGTTAAATGATGGTTAGATAACTCAAGGAAATAAATAATTTCTTTTAGCACCGTTGAAG
>CM068382.1:48698763-48841263 GCA_034770075.1 Aralia elata
TGGGTAGGAGGTTTGTATGTGGGGAAGGGGGAGGGGGTAAAGGGTGGGGTGAGAATGTGGTTTTAATGGGGGGGTTTTTTTGATTGGTGTTATTGGGGTTGATTTTTTGATATGTGTTTGTTGGTTTGGTTTAGTGGGTTGGATGGGTTTGTTTTGTTGTGGGTGGAGTATTTGTTGGGGTTGGAATATTTTTGTGATGGTTGAAATATAAATTAGTTATATTGTGTAATTTAAAAAGGTGAGTGATTTTTAGTAGGGGAATGTGTTTGTGGTGGGGATTATGGTTGATATTTGTGTTAAGTGGATGGGTGTGTGGGTTAAAGGTATTGGATTGAAGGAGTTAATGTATTGGGAAATTGGTTTGTGTTGTATGGGTGTGGGTAGGGGATTGGAGGTGGGGTGGGTTGGTGTGGGTTGGGAGTGGAAATTTGGGGGATGTAGAGGGTTTGTTGGATTTGGTTTTAGAAGGGGAGTTGGGATGAGAGGGGAGGGGGGGGAAATTTGGTAAGTAGGTGGGGTGATGGGTGTTGAGTTGATATGTGGTATGGATATTGAGGGGTAGTGTGGTGGTGTTGTGA
Source organism: Aralia elata (assembly GCA_034770075.1). Classification (NCBI taxonomy): domain Eukaryota; kingdom Viridiplantae; phylum Streptophyta; class Magnoliopsida; order Apiales; family Araliaceae; genus Aralia; species Aralia elata. The sequence continues at coordinate 48,699,342 of CM068382.1, forward strand.
GGTGTGGGGGGGGTAATGGATAAGTGAGAAATGGGTATTAGGTTGGTGTAAATTGATGTAGAAAAAGGGGTGTTGTAAAGTTTGGGAGGTTGGTATGGGGATTTGGTGTTAGATGGTGTATATGTTTTGTGTAGTGGTGGTGAGATTGGAATTGGTGATAGGGGTAGTATGTGATAGTGTGGTTGGAAGTGGGGTATTAGAGTATGGTTTTAGAATGGTGGGTTGGAAGGGTGTCAGTGAATTAGGGATGGGTTAGGTGGAGAGTTGTTATAAGTATGTAGGGAGGGTGGGGGAGAATATATTTGGATGGTGGGTGTGATTGATGAGTGAGGAGGAAGTTGTGATTGATTAGGTGGGTAGTTGAGTGAAGTGGATAGTTGGAAAAGGTGGTGGTTGAATTAGTGGTGGTTAATTGGGTGGGTGGGGGTGGGGGTAGTGAAGAGGGTTTTGGTGGTGGATGAGATGGTGATGGTGATAATGATGGTGGGAGTTATTGGATGGGGGAGAATTTTTAGTTGGGGGGGGGGGGTGATATGGGGTTGTGTTATTATAATGGGTGTGTTGTGTTTTGGAAGGGGTGTTTTGATTGGAGGGTTATGGTTGGGTTTGGTTGTTGTGGTATTTGGTGTGGGAGTGATATGATGTGATTTGTGTGGGGAGGGGGGGATGTAGTAGGGATTTGGGATTTGGGTTTTTGGGGGGGTTGTTTGTTGAGGGGGTAGTGGGTTTATTTGATTTGAGTTTGGGTGTGTGTTTTTGGGTTTTTATTGGTGGGGTGTGAGTTTGTTGGGGGGGGGGGGGTGTAGGGGTTATGTTTGGTTTGGGGGGGGTTTGATGGGATGGGGGGTGTTATGTTGGTTATTGTTTGGAAGGGTTTTATTGATGGGGTGGGTATTGTGGAGATTATGTTTTTTGGTTATGGTGTGGATTGGGGGGAGTGGTAGAGGGATTTGGAGGGGTTGGTGTTATGTGAATGGTTATGGGTAGTTGGGTTTGTTGGGATGGGGGGGTTGGTTGATATTGTAGTGGGTGGTTGGTTATATGGTGGTTTGTTGTTTATTATTTGGTGGTATTGGGTTTTAGGTTTATGTATGGGGGAGGTATGTTTAATAGGTTTTTTTTATTGGGTGGGGGGAAGTAGTTTGTTGGGGGTTGGGGGGTGGGGTGGGTATTTTTGATTTATGTGGTGTTTTTGTTTTGTGGGGGTGGATGGGTTTGTTGGTTGGGTTTGATTTAATTGGGTTTGTTTGGTTTGGGTTTTTGTGTTTGTTGTGTATTTGGTTATTGTTTTATTATTTTGTATTTTAAATTTATGTTTATTGTTGGGTTTTGGTTTTGATTTGGGGGAGTTATGGAGGTGTTGTAGGTTGTTTATTTTTTGGTTGGGGGGTGGAGTGGTTGTGGGTGGTGGTTTTTTGATTGGGGTTTATTTTGGTGGGGGGTTTTATGGGGTGGGATTGGGGTGGTGTTTGGTGGGAGTTTTATTGGTTTTGGTGTATTATTTGTTTTGGGTTTTTTGTTATTTGTGTTTTGTTTGGTTTTGGTGGGGGTATTTTGGGGTTATATTTTTTGTTTTTTTTGGTTTGGTGTAGGTTTTTGGGGGGGGGGTTGTGGGTTTTTGGGGTTTTGAGGGGTGGGGGGTTGGGGGTTTTGATGAATTGGGATGGAGGTTTAGGGGTTGGGAGGGGGTGGGAGTGAAGGTTTGTTGGTTGGTTTTTTTTGTAAATATGTTTGTTGTGGGGTGGGGAGGGTTGGGGTTTTATTTTTTGGGGGGGGTGAGTTGTTTATTTGATTGGGGGGGGGGGTTAGTGGGTTGTAAGTATTTGGTGGGGGTTGGATTTGTGGATGGGTTGTTTTTTTAGGTGGGTTTTTGATTTGGGGTGTTTATTTTTGTTTGATGTGGGGGGATTATGTTTGTGTTGGGGTGGGGTTGAAGGGGGTTTATTTTGGTGGTGAAGAGTTGGTTGATATTGTTTTGGTGATTTGGTATGAGGTGGATGTTATTTTGATGTTATTTTGATATATTTATTGTGTTATTTTGTTGGGTAATTGTGGGTTGGTTATTTTGTTTATGTGATTTTTTGTGGTGGGTGGGTGGATTGTATGGGGGTTGTTGTATGGAAGTGGGGGGGGGTGGGGGGGGGTTGTGGAGGGGTTTGTGTTTTGATTTTGGATGGGTATTTATTGTGGGTTTATGTGTTTTGGTGTTTATTTTATGTTTTGGGTGATGTGGGGGGGGTTTGGGTGGGGGGGGGGGGGGGGGGGATGTTGTGGTTATTTGGGTGGGTGATGGTTTTGGGGGGAAGTTGGTGTGTGGGTGGGGGAGTTTGGTGTGATGTATTATTGGGTGTTGGGAGGTGTTGGTTTAGTGTTGTTTTTATGGGGGGGTTGGTAATGAGTGTTGTGGTGGATTTAGGGGGGTGTTTTTGAGTTGTTTAGGGGGTGTTGGTGGAGGGGGATTGTTGTGGGGGGGGGTGGGGGTTTGGGATTTGTTTTTTGGAAATAGATTTGGGGGGGTATGTGATGTAGGGGGGGGTGAGGGGGGTATGTGTTAAGGAGGGTTGGATATGGGGTGGGGGGGTGTTGGTGTGATGGGGGGGTTATTGTGGTTATTGGGGTTTTGGGGGTATATTGAGGGGTGGGGAGGGTGTGGGGGGGGTAGGGGGGGGGTGATTTTTTGTGGGAGTTGGAGTTTAGTTTTGGGGGGTTTGGAGGTGGGGGGGGGTTGGAGGGGAGTTTTGGGGGGTGGGTGTTGGGGTGGTTGGGGGGTGGGGGGGGGGGGGGGGGGGTTTGTGGTGGGATTGTATTGTATGGGGGGTGTGTGTTGTGGGGGGTGGGTGTGGGGTGGGTTGATGTTTTGGGGGGGGTTTGTATAGGGGGGGTGGGTATTTATGTGATTGATGGGTGAGGGGGGGTAGGTTTGGATTTTTGGGGGGGGGGGTTATGGGGGTGGTGTTTTGTGGTGTTGTGGGGGGTGTTGATTTGTTTGGGGATTTGGGAGGTTTTTTTAATAGTAGGGTTATGTGTTTTTGGGTGGTATTTGGGGGGGATTTTTTTATTTTTGTTTGTGATGGGTTGGGGGTGAGTGTGGGTTTTTGTGGGGGGGAGGTTTTTGTGTTGTTTGGGGGTATTTGTGTGGGGGGGTGGGGAGGGGGGTTAAGGGGGGGTATTGGGTTATGGGGTGATTTGGGGTTGGTGGGGGGGGTTGTTGGGAGTGGGTTGGTGTGGGGTTGGGTGGGGGGGGGGGATTTTGGGGTGGTGGGGGTGGGGTGGGTGGGGGGGGGGGTGTTGTTGGGGGGTGGGGGGTGGGTGTGTTTAATTTTTTGGGTGTGTGGGTTTTTTGTTGGTGTATTGTGGTGGTTGGGTTGTGGGGTTTGAGGGGTTGGGTGGGGTGGGGTTGTAATGGGGGTGTTGTGGGGGGGGGGGGTTGGGGTGTGGGGGTTTGGGGGTGATTTTGTGTGGGGTTTTGGGGGGGGGTTTTTGGGGGTTTGGTTGTGGGGTTTGTGTGGGTGGGGGGGGTGGTGTTGTTGGGGGGGTGTATGTTGTGGTGGGTTGTTTTGGTGGGTATTTGGGGGTGTTTGGTGGTTTGGGGGGGGGGTGTTGGGGGGGATGGTGTTGTTTGGGTGGTGGTGGGTGGGGTTTTTGGGGGTGTTTTGGTTGGGAGGGGGTTGGGAGAGTTTTGAGAGGGGTGGTGTTTGGGTTTGTTTTTGGGTTGTATGTTGTGGTGGTGGGTGGGGGTTTTAGGGGGGTGTGGGTGGGGGGGGTGGGGTGGTGTTTGTATTGGGGGTTGTGGATTGGGGTTGGTATGTGGGGGTTAGGGGTGTTAGTTTGTTGGTTGGGGGGGTATTTGTGTTTTTGGGGTTGTTTGTGTTTTTGTGTGTTGGGTGTTAGTATTTTGGGGGGGTGTGGGTGAGGGGTTTTTGGTGTATTGTGGGGGGTTATTGTTGGTTTTATTTTATTATTTTTGTTTTTGGTTGATGGTGGTATGATATGTGGGGAGGTTGTTTGGTGGGGGGGGTTGGTGGGTTTTTTTTTTTGGGGATTGTTGTTGGGGTGTAGTGTGGGGGGGGGTAGGTTGGGTGGGGGTTGGTGTTTTATTTTGTGAATGTTTGAGTGGTTGGGGGTGTTGGGGTTGTTGGGGGGTTTGGGGGGTTAATGGTGGGTTGGGGGGGGGGGGTGTTTTTGGGGGTTAGTGGGGGGGGGGTGTGGGGTGGGGATGGTTGGGGGTGGGATTTTTTTGGGGGTGTTGTTGTGTATTATGGTGGTTTTGTGGGATTTTGTGGTGGGTGGGTTTTATTTGGGGGGTGTTTTGGGTGGGGTTGTGTGGGTTTTTTTTGATGTGGGTTTTGTTGTGGGTTTTGTTTTTGGGGTGTGGGGGATTTTTTGTGTATTTTTGGGGTTGGGTGGGGGGGTAGGTTTTTGATTGTGATTGGTGGGTGGTGTTGGGGGGGTTTTTGGGTGTGGGTGTTGTTTTGGTGTGGATGGGGGGGTGTTTATGGGGGGTTTTTTATTATTTTGGTGTTGGTTGTTATGGTGGTGGGGATGGGGGGGTGGGTTGTGTTGTGGTGGGTGTGTTTTGTTGTTTGGTATGTGATTTTGGGGGATTTGGGGTATATTTGTTTGTGTTTTTGTGTGTTGTTTGGGGGGTGATTTGGATGGGGATGGGGTTTGTTTGTGGTGTTTTGTTGGAATGGGGGGGTTAATTGTTGGGGTATTGTGGTGTTATTTGATTTGGGGGGTGGGTTGTGTTTTTTGGAGTTGGGGTTGGGTTTGTATGGGTTTTTTTGGAGGTGTTTGGGGGGGGGGTGGGGGGGGGGGGATGGGGGGGGGGGGGGGGGGGTGGGGGGGGGGGGGGGGGGGGGGGGGGGTGAGTTTGGGGTATTGTTTTTGGTTGGGGGGGGTGATGGTAGGTTTGTGGGGTATTTTTTTTTGGGTGGGTGTGGGTGGGGGGTTTGTTAAATTAGTTTGTGGTTTTGTGGGGGGGGGTGTGTGGGGGGGATTGGTATTGTAGGGGGGGGGGTGTGTGAGGGTTTGGTAGTTGGGTGGGGGGTTGGGGTTTTTTGGGTGATTGGTTTGTGTGTGTGTGGGGATGATATTTTGGGGGTTTTTTGTGGGGGTTTTGGGGTTGGGGGGGGTGGGTTTGGTGTTGGGGGGGTGGGGGGGTTGGTGTTGTTTGTTTGGTTGGGTGTTTGGTTGGGGGGGTTGGGGTGTAGGTTTTTTGATTTTTTTTTTTTTTGTGTGTTTATGTTGGTATTTGGTGGTGTTTATATTGTTTGTTTTTTTTGTTGGGGTGATTGGGGGGGGGGGAGGGTGGAGGGGGGTGATGGTGGTGGAAGGTGTGTTTGGGGGGATTTTTTTGGTTTGGGGTGGGTGTTGTGTTTTTGATTGTGGTTTTATGTTATTTGTGTGATTTTGTGGTGGGTTGTAGGGGTGGGGGGATTTGGGGGTGTGTTTTGTTTTTTAGTAATTGGGGGTATATGGAATGGGGGTTTGTATGTGATGGTGGTGGGGGTTGTTGGTTTTGTTGTGGTTTGGATGGGGTTGTTGGTATGGTGTTTTTGATGGGGGGTGTGGGGTTTTTTTTTTTTGGTGTATTGGGGTGGGGATAGGGGGGGTTTGAGGTTGTGGGGGTTAGGTGATATGTATGATTGGGGGTGTTATAGTTTTGGGGTGGGTGGTTTAGTTTGTTGGGTGGGTTTGGTGGGGGGTGGGGGATTGGGGTGGGAGGTTGGTTTGGTGGGTGTTTTTATTTTTATTGTGGTGTGTGGATGTGTTGGGGGTGTTGTTTTTATTTAATGGGGGGGGGTTGGTTTTTTTTGGATTTGTTGGGTTGGGGATGTGGGGTTGGGTTGTTGGGGGGGTTTTGGGTGGGGTGGGGTGTGTGGGGGGGGGGGAGGGGGGGTGTTGGGGGGGGTGTGGGTGTGTGGGGGGGTTGTGAGTTTGTTGTAGGGGGGGGGGGTTTTGTTGGGGGGATTTGATGGGTGGGGGTGTTTTGTTGGGTTGTTTGTTTATTTTTTTTTGGTATAGGTTGGTGTGGTGTAGGGTGTTTGGTTGTTTTTTTAGTTTAGATGGTAGTTTTGTGTTGTTGGGGTTGGTGGTGATTTGATTTTTGTTGTTTTTGTATTTATTATGTGGGTGTTGTGTTGGGGGGGGGGTTTGGTTTGATGGTTTTGGGGGGGGGGGGGGTTTTTGGGTTTTTTGATTTTGGAGGGTATTTTTGGGTGGGGATTTGGTGGGGTTGGTTGGTAGTGGATTTGTGGGGTTTGTGGTTTTGGGGGGGGTGTTTTGTGGTTGGTGGTTTTGTTTTTTGGGGGGGTGTATGTGTGTTTTGGTTAGTGTTTGGGTGATTGGGTTGTGGGGGGGGTATGGGGTGGAGGTTTTTGGGGGTGGATTGGGGGGTTATTGTGGATTTTTTTTGGGTTTTTTTATTTGGAGTTATTGGTGTGGTAGGGTTTTGATTTATTATTGGGTGATTTATGATGTGTGTTATTTTGGTGTGGGTGGGGGGTGGGTTTGGGTTTATTGGGTTGGGGGGGGGGGGTGGGTTGGATAGTTTTGGTATTTGTAGGTTGGTGTTTTTTGGGTGTGGGGGGGGTTTGGAGATGTTATGTGGTTTGGGTAGGGGTTTTATTAGGGGGGTGTTTGGGGTTTTGGTGGTGTGGTATTTGGGGGGTGTATTTGTTTGGTGTTATTTTTTGATTTTTGGTGTGGGGGTGTGTGGTGGGGATTTGGGTTGTGGGTGGGTGGGTGGTGTGGGGGGTTGTTTTTGTATGTGTTTTTTGGTGATTTGGGGTTGTTTTGTATGTTTGGTATTTTTGGGGGGTGTGGTGTAGTGATGGGGGTGTTGGGGGGGGGGGGGGGGTTTTTTTGGTGGGGGGGGGGTGTGGGTGGTGGGGTTTTTGGGGGGGGGGGGGATGTTTGTTTGGGGTTGATGGGTTTTTTGGATAGTGAGGTTTTGGTGGGTGATATGGGGTTGGGGGTGGTTGGGGTTGTGGGGGAGGGGGTTGTTTTATGTGGGGGGGGGGTGTGTGGGTTTGAGTTTGGGGGGTTATGTTGGGGTGTTTTTTTTGTGTTGTGGGTGGGGGAGTTGTTTTATGTGTGGGGTTTGGGGGGGGGTTTATGGGTGGGGGGGTTATATTGTTTTGTGGGGGGTGGTTGATGTGATTTTTTTTTTGGGAGTTATGGTGTGGTGAGTAGGGGGGGGGTTGTGGGGGTTTGTGGGGATTGTGGTGTTGGTGAGTGTTTTTTGGGGTGGGGGTGTATGTGGGGGGGTTGTGGAGTGATGGTGTGGGTGTTTGGGTTTGTGTTGAGTTAATTTGTGGGGGTGTGATGGTTTGGGGGTTGGGTTTTGGAGTTTTGGAAGAGGGTGTTTGGGGGTATGGGTGGTTTTGGGGGGTTTTTGTTAATTTGGTGTTTGGTGGGTGGTGTGGTTTGGGGGGTGTTTGGGGGGTTGTGGGTTTGGTGGGTGTGGAGTTTGATGTTTGGGGGTGTTGGTTTTGGGGGGGGGGGTGTGATTGGTGTTGTGGTGTTGGGGTTTGTGGGGTTGGTTGGGGGGTTGTTTTATTTTTTGGGGGGGGGGGGTGGGGGGGGTGTATTTGTTTGTTTGTGGTTTTTGTGGGGTTTTGTTTTGGGGGGTTTTTTGGTTGTGGGTGTGTGGGTTTGTTATGTTTGTTGGGGTGTGGTTTTTTTGTGAGGGGGGTTTGTTTTTAATTGGGGGGTGGGGGGGGTGGTATTTTGGTGGGGTGGGGGTGGGGGGGTGTTTTGGGGGTTGGGGTGGGGTGGTGGGGTAAGGGGGTGGGGGGTTGTATGTTTGTGGTGGTTTGGGGTGTTTTGGGGTGGTTTGTTGGGATGGGGTTTTTTGGAGGGATTTGGTATTGGGTTTTGTTATTGTTTATTTATTATAGTTTTGTGTTATTTTGGTAAATGTGGTATAGTTTGGGGTTATTTTTTTGTAGTGTTTTGTTTGTGGGTGGGGGGGTATGGGAGGGGAGTTTTGTGTTAGGGGGTTGGGTTTTTTATATGGGGTTGGATTGAGTGGGGGGTTGGTGTTTGTTGTTTTGTGGGGGGGTTGTGGGATTTGTTTGGGTTGATGGGTTTTTGGGGTTGTGGGGGGTGTGGGTTTATTTTGGTTTGGTGATGGGGGGATTAGGTGTGGGGTGGGTATGATGGGGGGGGGAGTGTGTTGGGTGTGATGTGGGGGGAGTGGGGTGTGGATGTGGTATTATTATATTATTTTTAGTTGTGGGGGAGTTGGGTAGAGGTTATTTTGTTGTGTGGTGAGGGGGGGATTGTTGAGGGGGTGGGGGGGGGGGGTGGGTGGGGATGGTGGTTTTTTGGTGAGGTTGATTTGTGTTGTGGGGTTTTTTATGGGGGGGTGTTGGAGGGGTTTGTGTGGTTTGGGGTTGTTTTTGTGGGTGTATGTTTTGGGGGGGGTGGTGTTGGGTGTGGGGTGATGGGGGTGGGTTTGGGGTGAGGTGGGTGGGGGGGGTGGGGGGGGGTGGTATTTATTTGGTTGTTTTGGGTGGGAGGGGGGTGGGATTGGGGGGGGGGGGGGGGGTGTTGGGGTGTTTTGTGTTGGGTGGTGGGGTGGTTATGTTGGGGGGGTTGTAGGGTGGGGGGTTGGTGGTGGTTTTTTGTGTGGTTGGTTGTTTGTTAATTTTTTTGGGGGGGTTTTGAGGTGGGGGGGGGGGGGGGGGGTTGTTGGGGGGGGTTTGGGAGTGGGGGGTGGTGTAGGGTTTTGGTTATGAGTTTATGTTGTGGGTGGTTTTGTGGGGGGTGGTGGGGGTGGGTGTTTGTGTTTTGTGTTGGGGGGGGTTATGTGGATGTTATGGGGGGGGTGGGTTGGTGGGGATGGTTGTAGTGGGTTGGGGGTTGGTTAGGGGTGGGGGTTTGGTGTGGGGGTGTTTGGAGTTTGTGTTTTGATTATTTTGGGGGTTGGGTGGTTGGTGGTTTTTTAGTGTGGGATTTGGGGGGTGGGTTGGTGGGTGTGTGTTGGTGTTTGTGTGGGTGTTGGGGGGTTTGTGGGGGGGGGGTGTGTTTGGTGGGGTTAGTGTGGTGTGGGGTTAGTTTGGGGGTGGGTTGGTGGGGTGGGTGGTGGGGTTGAGTTGGTTTGTTTTTGGGGTGGGGGGTGTGGGGGGGGTGTTGTGTTGGGGTGTGGATGGGTGGGTGGTGGGGTGGGGGGGATGGTTGGGGGTGGGTGATGGGGGGTAAATTGGTTTGGGGGTTGTGTTGTGGGTTTTGGTTTTTGTGGTTGATTGGTGTGGGGGGGTGGGGGGGGGTAGGTTATGTGTGGGTTGGGTTTTGGGGATTGTTTGGTTGGTGGGGGAGTGGGGGTTTTTTGGGGTGTGGGGGTGTTTGGGTTGGGGGGGGGTTTGTTTAGGGTTGGTGTGGGGGGGTTGTTATTGATGGGGTTGGGATTGTGGGGGGGTGTTTTTTTGGGGGGGGTGTGGTATTTTGTTATGGTGGGTTGGGGGGGATTTTGGGGTGTGATTTGGGGGTATTGTGGTGGATGTATTGTGGTGGGTTTGGGTTTTTGTGGGGGTAGTGATGTATTTTTGGGGGGGATGGGAGGTTGGGGGGTGTGGGGGGGGGGTTATTTGGGTTGGGGGTGGGATTGGGTTGTGGGTGGGGGGGTTGTATGGGTGTTGTTGTGGTGGGGGGGGGTTTTATGGTGGGGTGTTGGGGGGGGGTTGGGGGGGGGGGTTTGTTGGGGGGGTATTGGGGTTTGTATGGTGATGTGGGTGGTTTTTGTGTATGGGAGGGGTTTATTGGGGGATATTTGGGGGGGGTGATATTGGGGGGTTTTTGTTTTGGGGGGGGGGGGAGGGTTTTTTATGGTTGTGGTGTGTTGGGGGGGTTGGTGTGGTTGGTTTGTTGTTATGGGGGGTGGGTGTGGGGGGTGTGGGGGGGGGTGGTTATTGTGGTGGGGGGGGTGGGGGGGGGATTGGGGGTGGGGGGGTGGGGTTTTGATTGGGGAGTTATGTTTGTTTGATTGGGGGGGGTGTTTTAGGGGGTTTGGGGGGGGTTTGGATGTGTATTGGAAGTTGTTTGGTGATGGGTTTTGGGTTTTGTGGTTTTTATTTTTGATGGTGGGGTTTTTTTTTGGTGTGTTTTGTTGGGTTGATATGGATTTGTTATGTATGGTTTTTTTTTTGTGGTTTTGAGTTGGGTGTGGGGTGTTTGTTTTGTTTTATGGTTAGGTAGTTTTGTGTGGTTGTGGGGGAAGATTTAGTGTGGTGGAGTTTGGAGTTGTTTTGGTGTGTTGGGTTATATTGAATTTGTGTTTGTGGGGGGGGGGGTTGGTTAGTGGTATTTGGGGGGTGGGGGGTCTTTTTGTGGTGGTGTTTGGGGTTTGTGTTTGTGTGTTTTTTATTTGGTGGAGTTGGGGGGGGGGGTGTGGGGTGGGGTTATTTTTTGTTTTTGGGTATTGGGGGGGTTGGTTGTGTGTTGTGATGTAAATTTTTTATTGTGGTGTGTGGTGTTTTTGTGTTGGGTGGGTGGGTTTTTAAATTTTTGGTTTTATGTGGGTTGGGGTGTGGTTTTGTTGGGTTTGTATGGTTGGGGGGTGGTTTTGTGTGTATTGGGGGGGTTGGTGGGGGGGGTGTTGTTGTGATGGTTTTTTGTTTGTTTGGGGTAGGTGAGGTTTTGTTTGGGTTGGGTTTTATGGGTATGGTGTGTTAGTTGTGGGGGGATAGTGGAAAAGGGGGGTAAGGTGGTTTTTTTTGTGGGATTGGTTATGGGGGTGTTGTGGATTGGGGTAGGGGGTTTTGGTGGTGTTTAGGGGGGGGGGGGGGTGGGGTTGTTTTGGTGATGTTTGTGGGTTTGGGGGGGGGTATTTATTGGTTTTGGGGTTGGTGTTGGTTTTTGTGGTGTGTGGGGGGTGGTGTGTGGTGGGGGGTTGTGGGGGTGGGATGTGGGTAGGTGGTAGGTGGGGTATTTGGGTTGTGGAGGGTGTGTGGGGTGTTGGGTTGGGGTGTTTTATTGGGGTGGGGTGGGTTGGTGTGGGGGGGTGTTTGGGGGGGGGGGGGGGTAGGATTGGTATGTTTGTTGTATGGGAGTTATTATAGGGTTTTATTGGGGGGGGGTTGTTGGGGGTGGGGGGTTGTTATGTTGGGTAGGTGGGTAGGGGGTGTGGGGGGGGGTTTGGGGGTGTAAATTTGGGGGGGGGGTTTTTTGGGGGGGTGGGGGGGTGATTGTGGGGTGTGTTGTTTGTTGGGTGGGTGGGTTTGTGTTGGGGTGGGGGGGGGATGTTATTTTTTTGGAGTGGGGTGGGGTGGGGGGTTTGTGAGGGGGGGTGGGGTGGATGGGGGGGGGTTTTTGTTGGGGGGGGTTTGTGGGGGGGTGTATGGGATATGTTTTTTTGGGGTTTGGGGGGATGTGATTAGGTGGTGTTGGGGGGGGTGGTGGGGTGGGATTTGGGGTTTGGATGTGTGGGGGTGGGGGAGTGGGTGGGGGGGTGGGGGGGGTGTTTGGGGGGTTGGGGGTTGTTGTTGTTTGTGGGGGTTTTGTGTTTTGGGGGTTTTTGTGTGTTTGTGGGAGGGGGGTTATGTGGTGGGGGGGGGTGTGAATGGGTGGGGGTTGGTGTTGATTGTTTTATGGTTTTGGTGGGGGGGGGGTGGGTTTTTGTATGGGGGGGGGGGGGATGGGGTTGTTTGGGGTGGGAGGTTGTTGTGGTTTGGGAGTTTTCTGTGATTTATTGGTGTGAGTTGTGGGAATGATTGGTTGTTATAGTATGGATTTGGGGGGGGGGGTTGTGGGGGGGTTGTTGAGTTTTGAGTGTATGGGGGGGGGTTATATGATTTATTGGTTTGATGGGGTGGGTTGGGGGGGGGTATGGGTGGGTTGGTGGTTGTAAGGTTTATTATTGTTGGTATTTTTTGTGTGTTTTTGTTGGGTAGGATAGGGTATGTTTTTATTAAATGTGTTTAATTTGGGGGGATGGTTAGGGGGGTTAATTTTGTATGTTGGTGGGGTGGTTATAGTAGTATATTGGTGAAAGTGGTGGGTTTAATGGGAGGGGTGTGATATTGGTTTATAATGTGTGGGGGTTTTGGGTTGTTGGTTTCTTGTATTGTGGTGGGGTATGTTATGGTGGTTCGGGAGGGGGGGGGTTATTTGGTTAGTATATGGTTTGTAGGGGGTGGTTGTAGTGGTAAAAAATTGCAAAATTTTCATTATTGGTGTGGAAGCGTAATAGTGTAATTGTTATTTATTTTGGAGATGTTTGGGGATTTGTTGTACTTATGGTTTGTGTTGTTTGATTTAAAGATGTAATTTGGGGGGGTATATTATGTGAGGAGAGGGGGTTGAGGTTTAAATGTGGTTGAATATTGTTATTATGGATATCAAGGGTGGGGGAAGTGTGTTTTAATAATAGGGATTGTGGGTTTAGTTTTTTGTATAAAGTAACACTTGTTTTATATTAGAATATTGTGATTGGTTAAAATATAGGTAAGTTTTAGTGGTGATAAAGTTAAGTTTTTTTCTGAGATGTTTGATGGTTGAATTCAAGGCAAAGTCTTTGTATGGTTAGATTTATTTGTATAACATTGTAATCAATGTATACATCATTAGATTTCGTGAGAGAGTACTTCTATTAATTAATTCTATTAGGAAATTTTCAATTAATTATTAATTATTTCAATCCCTATTAGGAATATTAAATAATAGTTATTAATATTAAGACTCCTTTTATTAATTTATATTAATAAAATATTAAATAATAAATATTAAGCTATTAATTTATTCTATAGACTAATATACACTTAACTTATTATTACAATTATGCCATTTACTTCTTAAATAAATATTTTTCTTTTGCGGTGTGACCCTTTAGGTTCTCCATATTAAACCGGTTGTGAATAAATCAATTAGAACAATTCTAATCTTATTTAAATAAATAAATTAAACTATTTAATTCATTTAAATAAATAATATTTATTCTACAATAAGGGTAAGCCCCCTTAGCGATCAACGACTTTCCAGATAATATAGATTTCAACATTAATCACAAAAGAACCTTTGAGTAAATAGTTTACCGTACAATTCCATCCTTCTACCATACAATGTCCCAATTAAATATAACACATGGAATTACTGTCAAGTCTTATTTTATTTAATTATATGTATTTCGACTTTCCCAAATGCACAACTCTAAATTAATGCAAATTAGAAACTTTTTTCTAATTTCATTCTGCCCTTGCGCCAAGTACTACTGAGTTGTCATTTATCGAATCACATAGAACATTCCACATCTTTAACTAGACGTGGTAGAATCTTTGTTGATCATTCACCTATCACCATGTACAACTTAATTAGTACCCAATCATACCCTTTGTTATAACCCTAAAAGGTCTTAAGGGGACATGTCAAAGAATAACTCATCATACACAAGATACTATGATGATCTCAAGTCCAAGGATCACTTATACTACTATCACTAGAGGAATTCCTATTGATAGGCGAATAAAACTCTACTCCATTAGGTATTCTTTAGGCGAGCCAACGTTCAGTGAACTTATTCTCCAATAAGCACCTCACATACTTGCTTTAGTGTCTCTCCACACCAAATGATTATGAGATTAATCCTTCTCGTTCTTAATAGCAAGCAACGTATGTACTAATCTATATCCCCGGATTCACTAGTCCCCAATTTTAGTAAATCCAACGATTAGGAACGATTTTTATTTGTGACCTATCTTAGAATTTAGATCTCATTAGCATGATCACCATCATGATGTCCTAAGAGTACATTGCTCAAAACAATGAGTTTATCACATTTAAAATATAACAACACAACTGTAGATTAATAATAAAATGTGGCCTTTTAAGAAATTCAATTCTTTTATTAATAAATGAATAAGATTACAAAGTATATGCTACATCAAATCAAAATATGATTGGCTTGTGTGCATATCTACTTTCAATCATCACCACTTGCACTAAAGCCAATCGCCTTGGTAATCTAATACCCATCCATCTTTAAGTGACGATCAAACTGCTGTTAGTGTTAAAGTTTTAGTAAATGGAACTGCAATGTTTGTCTTGAGAGTCCACACGACCTTCCAGGGTGACATCACCTCTTTCAATGATCTCTCTAATCCAAAATGAAACCTCGCCTGCAACAACACGTGTTTGGATTTCTGATGAAGACATGGGTCTCCGTTAGCCCTGCGCAACAGCTCCGTTGTTAGTCACACGAATAAAAGGTACGAGCTCCTCTAATGCTAGGAACCAACTCCCAAGTTCAGCTTATGAAACTTCATCATCCAAACAGCTTCCTTTGCAGCTTCTACTATGCAGCTATGTACTACTGCATCTGTCACTAAATCAACAACTATTTGCTACTTGGAACTTTTCCTACTCACTGCGCCACCGTTTAAGGTAAACACGTACCCTGAAACGGATTTTAACTGTCATCTTGGTTCCGTTGAGAAAACTTGAGATCTGGTATAAGCCCCTCTAGTTTCAATTCAGATCCGAAACCGTATATAGTCAAATACATCCTTATGTTCCTTTCTCAATTACTTTAGGATGTTTTTCACTTGCTTCCAGTGCTTTCTTCTCTTGGATTCGACTGATATCTACTTGTTACACTAAGTGCATGAGCGACATCAGGTCCTAGTACATGGAAGTTCATTGAAGTCCGTACATGGAGAGTAGATCCGTATATTGCAAAGCATCAGGAATCTTGTCTACTCAAACGGTCCTCTCTCCTCAGGTGTCTAATGGGGCCTGTTTCTTGGAGAGGATGTATTTCAGGGCTCAGAGGGTCGACATGTATAGATCCGTCTCTTGGAATCTTTCCACTTGGCTTATAACTTCTTTAGCATCGAGTCAATGTACTTTTCCTTGGGTCCAAGCCCAAACATCCGTTTAGATTCTATCTCTATAGGATCTTTATCCTCCCAAAAAAATATAGGATGCCTCACCATATAAGTCCCTTCTATGGATGAAGTGTTTAGATAACCACCATATTTTGATCGAATTGTAGCATATGGGAAAAACATCGATTCCCGATAATCAGTAACTATATCATCAACATATAATACAAGGAATGAAATCTAGCTGCTCCCCAAGATAACCTTCTTGTACACTACAAGGTTTATCCTCATTTTTGATTAAAATCAAACCTTTTGATTTATCTCATCAAAACGGATGTTCCATCTTCGAGTAAGCTTGCTTCTATATTCCATAAATGGATCGTTGTAGCTTACAAGACTTGGGTTTGTTCCCAACCGTTGAAACAAAACCCTCTGGCCTGTATCATATATACATTCTCCTCAAGCTCATCCATTGAGGAACGGCCGGTTTCAACGTCCATTTGCCCAGATCCTCAGTAGTCCATATTAAGCCTGCAATTGCAAGCATAAGATCCGAATGGACTGGATGAGCATGAGCGGTAACAGGTAAGAATGTTCCATCATATAGTCAAACTCCTTGTCTTTATTTGAAAATACCTTTTTGCAACCAATCGGCGCCTTAATAGGTCTCCTACCATTGC
Organism: Aralia elata; assembly: GCA_034770075.1. Lineage (NCBI taxonomy): Eukaryota > Viridiplantae > Streptophyta > Magnoliopsida > Apiales > Araliaceae > Aralia > Aralia elata. Next base: position 48,714,844 of record CM068382.1, read on the forward strand.
CGTCCACCGAATCCAGTGCTTTTCTCCTTAAGACCAATTTACCACCCAATAAATAGGCGTTAATAATGCCCCTCAGGTGGAAGTAAACCAAAATCCATAACCAGTAAGGGGGGTTTTTCATACATGGGTAGTCCATCTTCGGCTCGGATGTTCATGGCTTGCTGAGCCATTTCTGGAGGTCGTTCACTACATCATTAGCCCTCGTTCGTAAAGTACAATGGGATCATCATCATCTATGATACGCACGCTCTTCATCATCCTCATACGATGAATCCATAACTATCAGGTATCTTCGTAATACGGAAAATCTTCCACCAGATTTGAGGGTACGAATAGGTAATAGGTACAGTAATGTTTGTTTTTTTTTGGTATCTTCTACTTGGTCAGAGTTACCCTAATTTTGATCCGTAGTATTTTGGGTGTGGGGGGTTTTTCTTGGGTAACATTTCATGGTCAAGATTTTCTTATCTTACTCCCACTAGATATCCCCTTCGAGGAGTAAAACTCCTTTTCCAAGAAGGCAATCGTGTTTTTGCTACAAAACACCTTTTTGATCAGTAGGATGATAGAAATAATACCCTGATAGGGGGGGGGGGGGGGGTTTCGTAGAGTATGGATGCCACACTTAGAGAATCTACATTTGGGTGTCGTGATCTAGTCTACAGCTTATCATGTTTTCTGGACGAAATTACTTTGACAGACAGCTGGACAACCCATAGGGGCAAGTCTTAACATGCTTAAGATTTAGTTTCCATCCTCCCTGTCCATTATCTCATATGGAAGTAGGCTGGTTTGGGGATGGATTTGGTAGGTACCATTGTTAAGGGGTAGGTAGGGGCAGGCCGATTTCCCTAGTCAGCATAACCCCAGAAGAATACTGGAAAGGTCGATAAAACTCATGAGACATTGGGAAACGAACCATGTCCAACTAATGGTTTCGGATTTCTCTCTTTCAGAATTACACCCATTCAGTTCCATCTGTGGCGTTCCAGGTGGTGGGGAGGTCCCATTGTGAGATTAATGGAGAACCATTTTTCGGTTTGAGGGGGTTCAATTGAAGAATAACTCATGGGGGTTAAGTAATTTCCCCCCTCCCTCCGATCCGATCAGAAGAATCTTAAATTACTCTTACCAGTTTGCTTCTCTACTATCACATTGCACTGAAATTCTTTGAGGTGGGGATAACCTTTCAAACGATTTCATGTTATTTAATGTATTTCAATTAATTTATACACATATCCAAATAGCTAGTTAATGATCATGTCAAGTGATAAGTAATAAAATAAGAATACCCCTCCTCGTGCATCTCGTTGTCATTATGTCCACATAACGATCTGTGTGTAACCAACCGCTAACATACTCTATAACTCTTTTCCTCCTTTTTTCCTCCAGTAAAAAAGGAGTATTTTGAGTCATTTTAACCTCATGAAGACAAGATTCCAAACAAGTTGGATTATGATATCGTAATCAGATAGTCTCATAAAAAGCCTAACATCGTTTATGTCAAACTTGGATTAATCTTGTTTTATTGATATGACACGAGTGATACACAGGTGCCACATAAAAAGGTATGTAATATAACATCTTATCCTCTTTTTTGGAGGGTTTTCCTTAGTTTGTTCAATTTGATAGTATATTTGGGCATAGCAAGGATCAATGTATGTACACGTCTCCCATTCAGAAAGTTCCCAACACCATATAAAACATATTTTAATTATAAATAGAACAACTGTTGTGTGTCTTTATTTATAATATTCAAAAACCAATTCCAGTAATATCCAATACAGAATTGAATATAATGTTTCTAATGGAGTGTCAGAACATAATAACAATTATTTAAACTAATGAACTTTCCCCAAAGGCAGTGCTAAACAGATCACATTGCCTTATAGCTAATGTAGCAACCTTTGCTCCATTTCCCAGCTCGTTAGGAACGACTTCATGCCTTGTTCAGACTTTCATACTTCTGCTTAAGGTTCCTGCACATTTGATTTACACATAATGGTAGAGAACTATAGCCGGTTATCCACATACCCAAGTAGAATTTTGACTTTCAGAATAAATTAATTTTCAGATCATGAACAAACCTAGATCGGAAAAGTACGAAGCTATCACCAAGCATTCTTTTGGTCCGCAAGATACTCCTTGCAGTTCCCTCATTACCAGTTGTCCCTGACTTATTGGGGCAATGGTAGCAAATATCCTTTTGCTATCTGGGATGAGGTTTGGCTTTTTTATATCCTTTCTCTTCGCCCTTGCCCTTAGCCTTTCTTATTTTTCTTGCTTTTCACAGAAGACACCCTTTGGGCCATCTTCCTTTTCTTGGAAGACTCATCCACTAGTGAAGACTTGGTTCTTGTTGGATGAGAAGTGGACCTATTAGGACAAGTATTTCAACATGTTAAGTAACCATCCAGGCAAGCTGACGTCCAACACGATTTCATGTGAAAAATTCACAACAAAATAGTGAGAAGAGTGTCCGGGAGTGACTGCAAGATCAAATCCTTGACTTAACTCCCCATCCATCACGAAACCCTAGCTATCCCTCAGTTGTTTCAATTAGATTGATCCATCGTAAGGACATGAGTCTCCTAACAGCAGAGGCGTGCCCATCACAGTGTCAGTAACGAGATCGGAAAGAGCTCTTTAGAGATATCTGATATCTAGCAGCTCCTTCTTTGTTCACCATACAACTCTTTGAGTGTGGCAGCAATATAAGTAGGAGCATCCAGTAAGTTTCATGCTGACAGCTGAAGCTTCGTTACTCAATAGGATGCGAGCATGATGCATTGAGCCAAGATTAGCATCATCTTGCCACTTTCTGAAAAGTAGCAATTCTCTTCCTCAGAGGCTGTTTTCTGCAACACTTACAGGACGACTGGCTGAATTTTAGGACATTGAGAAATCTTGCTTCAGCAGTGAGAACAATTCTCCAAGATTCCTTAACCAGTCCGCGTAATATCGGTTCCGGTCAGTTTTGTTTAGCATCCAAGTATGCTACGGCAGTGAATAAGTGAGTTTGACATTTTTAAATTCTTCCATGTGAAAATAGACAACATTTTAGCATACATTCATTTAATAATAAATTACCAAAATAAATTAAGATTCCTTTAATTTTAAATTGGTATCATCCCACTGATTATTCAATCAAAACTATATTAACCCTCAATATATAGTTCGGCAAATCTAATTTAAAGGGTCTGCTAGTGAGAATAAGGATCCATTTCATTTCAAATGTATATAAGACCTTGTGGTGCCCTACAACACAAAACGCATATATAAAATAAAATAGGTAAACAACTATTTGTCAATTACATCTTTATGTAATTCCTTGTATTTTGGCCTCTTTAGATTAATTTTTGATTAAGTGGTGACACATCCGAATCAAAATTATCCAAGTTAAGTCCATTTGATACAGACATCAAATTGTGGGTAAGATAACATCTTAAATATTTTAAATACTTGCCTTGTGGTGACCACAACAAACTCATCAACTAAATATTTTAATACCTACCTACTGTTTTAAACCATGCTCAGAACGGCGACGTTTCCGATATTCCCAAATATCTTTGAACCGCTTAGGACCTTAATATTATTTCATGAGGGATTTTATTATTATTTAGTCTCATCTTGCTTTAAGTCGACGCGCACTAATTAGCAACATATATATATAAAATACGCGTCATCATTATTTTTACATGTGATAGCATGTTGGAAATAATATATAATATATATACTAGTAAGCATGGCACAATATGAGAATTCACTTAATATTCTACCCCAACGGATTGATTATGGAACTTTTTAAATTCTAGTTTGGTTCACTAGAGCCACCAAGTGAACCAAAAGGTCAAACCTAGGGTGCAAGAATTAAAATTTAAATATAACTATTACATTTAAACCCGGGCTCCATAACAAACGGGTTTTCAAGCGCTCCTTGCTCATTTGTCTCCAATTCTTCAAAATTAATTCTAACTAGTCATATTACAAAAACTATTTACAATAAATAGAAACCTTGATCAACAGTTAAGGGGAAGTACATATGAGGGAAGATATAATTTACATTAAGAAAAAATTAGAGAAGACGAGGTACGCAGACCTCATTTATAAAAACCCATACATTCAAGCATCCACTAAAATAAATCCAATCACACATTGATTAATAGTCCATAATCAATCCCTATTTATTATCATACATATCTTTATATGTATCAATAAATAAAATTCATCCCATGAATAATAAAACCATTCCATATATGCATTGATATCATTTAATGGGCAATATTAGTTAGTATAAAATCCAATTTCAACTCCAATTAGTTATCATGGAATCCAATTCCAACTCTAATTAGTTATCATGAAATCCAATTTTAATTAAAATAAACTTCATTATTTTAATCATATTCCAAATTAAAATAAACTCTTTTATTTTAATTTATCCAATTTTGAATAAAATAAACTCCTTTATTTTTAATCAAATTCCAAATCAAAATAAACTGCTTTATTTTAATTTATCCAATTTTTTGAATAAAAATAAACTCCTTTATTTTTAATTTACAAAAATAAAAAAATAAAAAAAAATAAAAAAATTTTACACAAACAATTATGCGCAATTAAATTGTTCTAAACACATATCAATGTATATACAGAATCAAAACAATTAATAATTCGTATAAAGTTTGCCTCTGATACCACTGTTAGGTTTGTATAACGCGAACATGCAATCAAATTATATAAATAAAGCGGAAGCGCGATAAAATCAGATTTTAAAAATTTATACAAACCATCACCATGATCTTTCTTTATGCACAATTATTAATTAAATGAAAGAGACGGAGAATAAGAATTATACCCTTGTAGAATTATAGCTTCCTCAGGTACAAGTTCACCTCCAATTCCTTCACGTTCTCCTTGAATTCCACCGATTAAATTCCTTCCTTTGATCAAGCGTTAGCCACCACAAGTGTTTTGGCCTCTAGAGGTGATCCACTAAGGAATAATATCTATTCAAGAAGTTGGGTGTTGGCAAAATCCTAGTTTCTATCTCTATAGAAATTGGTAAGTTACTCTCCACAATTCTTATGCAAGAGTGTGTAACCCTAATCTATGATAAGACTTCTCTTATTTATAAATGTAGGAAAACCCTTCCCTAAACTATTTAAGATTAGGGTTTCTACTCTAATTAAACTCCTTTAATTAAATTAAACTCCTAATCCAATTAGGAATTCATGTGAGAGTACTTTTATTAATTAATTCTCAATCCCTATTAGGAATTAAATAATAGTACTAGTAATAATAATAATAAGACTCCTCTTATTAATTTATATTTAATATTTCTAAAATATTAAATAATAAATATTAAGCTATTTAATTTATTCTATCTCCATGGACTAAATTACATACACTTAACTTATTATTACAATTATGTCATTTACTTCTTAAATAAATATTTTCCTTTTGCGGTGTGACCCTTTAGGTTCTCCATATTAAACCGGTTGTGAATAAATAAATTAGAACAATTCCTAAATCTTATTTAAATAAATAAATTAAACTATTTAATTCATTTAAATAAATAATATTTATTCTACAATAAGGGTAAGCCCCCTTAACGATCAACGACTTTCCAGATAATATAGATTTCAACATTAATCATAAAAGAACCTTTCAGTGCACAGTTACCGTACAATTCAATCCTTCTACTGTCGACGCCGGGGGAGGGATCGCTTCCTTTGTGATTGTTACCCTTTCCAATTTTTGCCTTTTCATTAAGGTGATTTTGGGGAAAAGGTCGGCATAAATGTCCGACGGGGTTTTGAAAAGATCGTTTTTTATGATGGAGCCAATTAACCAGAGTCGCCAGTTGGTATATTTGAAATGGATGTACCAACTCATCCGAGTTTCGTTTTCGTAAATCGTTGGCTCATATGTGACTCCGACGAATTAATTGGTCTGCGAACCGAGATTCATAGAGTTCGGGGGCTTGCTATAAGCGAGGGGAAGGTGTTAGGCACCCCCCCGACTTCCGTGAACACACGGTTACCGCAATCTTAATGCTTTTCCTATCCTTTAATTCATAAAAATGTGTATCTGTGTGTGCGCGTATGTGCCCATGTGAATATTGTGGTGAGTTTTGTATGAAAGAAATCATTTGGGGTTTTTATGGAAAGTCGTGTTTTCTTTTGAGAATGCCTTAGAATGTCCTCCCGGCTTATACGAGAAATCTTTATGAGAAAGGTTTGATTTTAATTGTCAAAACTGTGAGATTTTCATTAGGTGTCGTTTTGGCAAAAACAAGAGTTTTCTAAACCTTCGTCAAAATAGGAAATCGAGATCTATACGTTGCTTTCGTAACTCAAATGATGGGCAACTTCTAGGATCTCTTTAACCCTATGCACAAAGATTTAATAAAACGTTACTTATTTTTATAAAATCATTTTTGTGATGTTTGAAAACGATTTTTTCCTTTAACCTTCTCGTTAAATAGGAATCGACATTCATTAGCATTTCCAAAATTTAGCCTCGTGGTACTAATAACCTACTTTGATTGATTTTATAGAAATCTTCATCGTTTAACTTGAAATCAATTTTTGTGTCACAAATCAAACCAAACATTTAAAATGCGTGGGGGCTATTCATGGGCATGTAAGCCAATCCGAATAACCCCCAACGCCCACAATCACATATTTCACTATTACGGGGCCTTAAACCCGATTTTCGACTTGATATCGTTTTAAGGCCCGACCAATTACATATTTGCAATAAAGGGTAACATCGGCCCTATTACATACATCCAAAAATGTCCATCATCGGATTTGGACCACGGTGGGGTCGCGTTCCTAGCTCACACCCAAAATTTGCTACATTACTATAACGAGCTAAACATCATCAAATGGATATCATCGGGCCATTAGGAAGAATTTCGTTCCATTTGGAACCCTCACTAATAGTCCCTCAATCCATGGATCCACAACAATATACAAGAAAAACTACATTTCACATAACCCAATTGACAAGAAGATTAACAAAATGATATACAAAAATTTGCTATAGAAATGGTCTTTTCACCTTGCAAAATAATCCTCACAATGTGTATGGACTTGTATATTGAGTAGAGTTAGAAAATATATGAATATATAATCTTAACACAAAAGATAAAATTCCTCACTTTTTCCTCTCTTTTCTCCCTATTTTCTTGCAAATTTCTGCTATTCTTCTCTCTTTTCCCGAGCTGCTGCTGCTTATTCTTTTTCTTCTCTCCGCCTACGAACCTCCTGTATGCTGAATGAGGGATGAGCTGAAATAGGCTGGCCAGAGCCAGCCGCAGATGGATCTGGGGCTGGCCGCAGATGGATCTGCGGTTGGCCGCAGATTGATCTGCGGCTGGCTGGCCCCCACCCATCCACTCAGCTGATTTTCGGTTTCCGTGTTTCGAGTTCCGTATTTTCAAAAGGCGCACTTATTGGCCACAGAACCGCGGCTGGCTGGTTTGACTTTCTCGATTTTCGTGCTACGCCTCAATTCTCGTGTCGTGACGTCGGTTTTCGCCGACAGGCTCATATTTTGCAGTCGGGGAATTACTGGGAGACGTGCCACATCATTCGGGAATGCTCATTTTGGACGACCTTGTTGTCATGTTGGTTTTGATTTGCAAATCGTCGTGGTGGCGCCGAATGTTTGTACTTGCGCCCCTCCTTCGCTCTCGTAGGCCGGACTCAATGGACGAATTTTGCCCTCCTGTCAGGGTTAGTATACGAAGTGCAAAATTTGGGTGTCTACAGCTGCCCCTCTTTATCATGTTTATGAAATGTTAAAATGAAATGAACAGGATAAAGAAATAGACACCTGATGCATGAATGACAGTGCATAAGAATGACACTACATACATGATGCAACACATGTTAGCTTATGATGCAACACAAGATGTAATGCATGCAAAACATTCGTAAAAGTGTTAATGCCTCAATCCCTGACCGCATTGTTATTCGTCGGGTTCAGTCTTCCCAATTTATCGTCTTGTTTGCGCCGGGTCTCGTATCCGGTTGCCAGTCTCGTGATCGCTGGGTCTCGTATCCGGTTAATTGTCTCGTCTGTGTCGGGTCTCGTATCCGGTTTCTCGCCTCGTGGTTGCCGGGTCTTGCATCCGGCTGATCGTCTTGTCGGGGCCGGGTCTCGTATCCGGTCACCCATCTCGTAATCTCCGGGTCTCGTATCCGATCGATCGTCTTGTCGGGGCTGGGTCTCGTATCCGGTCACCCATCTCGTAATCACCGGGTCTCGTATCCGGATGATTGCCTTGTCGGGGCCGGGTCTCGTATCCGGTCACCCATCTCGTAATCGCCGGGTCTCGTATCCGGTCGATTGTCTTGTCAGGGTCGGGTCTCGTATCCGGTCACCTATCTCGTAATCGCCGGGTCTCGTATCCGGTCGATTGTCTTGTCGGGGCCGGGTCTCGTATCCGGTCACCCATCTCGTAATCGCCGGGTCTCGTATCCGGTCGATTATCTGGTCGGGGCCGGGTCTCGTATCCGGTCACCCATCTCGTAATCGTCGGGTCTCGTATCCGGTCGATTGTCTCGTCGGGGCCTGGTCTCGTATCCGGTCACCCATCTCATAATCGCTGGGTCTCGTATCCGGTCGATTGTCTTGTCGGGGCCGGGTCTCGTATCCGGTCACCCATCTCGTAATCGCCGGGTCTCGTATCCGGTCGATTGTCTTCTCGGGGCCGGGTCTCTTATCCGGTCACCCATCCCGTAATCGCCGGGTCTCGTATCCGGTCGATTGTCTTGTCGGGGCCGGGTCTCGTATCCGGTCACCCATCTCGTAATCACCGGGTCTTGTATCTGGTCGATTGTCTTGTCGGGGCCGGGTCTCGTATTCGGTCACCCATCTCGTAATCGCCGGGTCTCGTATCCGGTTGATTGTCTTGTCGGGGGCCGAGTCTCGTATCCGGTCACCCATACTCGTAATCGCCGGGTCTCGTATCCAGATCGATTGTCTTGTCGGGGCCGGGGTCTCGTATCCGGTCACCCATCTCGTAATCACCCGGTCTCTCATATCCGGTTGATTGTCTTATCGGGGCCGGGTCTCGTATCCGGTCACCCATCTCGTAATCACCTTATTCCATCGCATTGTCATCAAAGGAAGTTATTCTCCTGACTAGCTTGAAAGGCATCCTTGGAGTTCGTCCTCATACATCGTTCTTGGCAGCCATCGCTTTAGACTCTGATAGGCTAGGACCTTGACACCTAACCTGCATGGATCACGTATAGAATTATCATCTATTCAATGCATGTGACACAACAATTAAAATGTAAATTTGATGAAAAATGACCCCTGTACAGTCTTTTGATACTGTTCTACAGATGTCATCATTTGTCGGGGTTTGCTTGGATCTCAGCCCTTCCCAGGGATCGCTCACTTTTTGGATATCGGCCCTTCCTAGGGGTTGTTCACCACCTTGTTATGGTTCGTTTGGATGCCTTCCCAGGATGCTCACCACCTTGTTGTGGTTTGCTTGGATACCTTCCCAGGTTCACTCACCACCTTGTTGTGGTTTGCTTGGATGCCTTCCCAGGGTGCTCACCACCTTGTTGTGGTTTGCTTGGATACCTTCCCAAGTTCACTTCGGGTTTGGATACCAGCGCTTCCCTACAGGGTCATTGATTGTTTGGATACCAGTCCTTCCTAGGGGTCATTGATTGTTTGAATACCAACCCTTCCCAAGGGTCATTGATTGCTTGGATACCAGTCCTTCCCAGGGGTAGCCCTTCTCAGGGTCATTGATTGTTTGGATACCAGCCCTTCCCAGGGGTCATTGATTGTTTGGATACCAGCCCTTCCCAGGGGTTGCTTGGATACCAGCCCTTCCCAGGGGTCACTTCTTGCTTGGATACCAGCCCTTCCCAAGGGTCGTTGGTTGTTTGGATCTCAGCCCTTCCCAGGGGTCGTTTGTTTATTTGGATCTCCAGCCCTTCCCAAGGGTCGTTGTTTGTTTGGATCTAAGCCCTTCCCAGGGGTCGTTGTTTGTTTGGATCTCAGCCCTTCCCAGGGGTCGTTGTTTGTTTGGATCTCATCCCTTCCCAGGGGTCGTTGTTTGTTTGGATCTCAGCCCTTCCCAGGGGTCGTTGTTTGTTTGGATCTCAGCCCTTCCCAGGGGTCGTTGGTTTTTTTTGATCTCAGCCCTTCCCAGGGGTCGTTGTTTTATTTGGAAATAAGCCCTTCCTAGGGGGCGTTGGTTTGTTTGGATCTCAGCCCTTCCCAGGGGTCGTTGTTTGTTTGGATCTATCTCAGCCCTTCCCAGGGGTCGTTGTTTTTGTGGATCTCAGCCCTTCCCAGGGGTCGTTGGTTTTTTTGGATCTCAGCCCTTCCCAGGGTGTTTGGTTGTTTGGATCTCAGCCCTTCCCAGGGTGTTTGGTTGTTTGGATCTCAGCCCTTCCCAGGTGTTTTTGTTTTGTTTGGATCTCAGCCCTTCCAGGGTCATTGATTGGATTTGAGTGATTTTTTGAAATGGGATGTGTGATCGGCTTCTGTCCTGGATCTCCCACCAACATCGTCCCACGTACCATGCCGCAAAAAAGCCATCACGGTTCTGATCATTTTGTAAGGTTTGAAAGCGACGTGCTTGTACTTTTCCTGAAGATTTTCATTTTGATTGTACCTGTATGCATGCAAAAGATGTTATGCACGATCTGGCAGATATGTTATGGACAGATGCATGTGCACAACATATGTTTTAGATAGAAATGACCCCTGTTCAGTCAAATGATACGATTCGACAGTCGTCGTTGTTTGCCAACATTTGACTGGATCACGCCTCGTCGTGAAGTGTAGTTTCTAGACTTAAACATTGGTTTGGTACTCTGCCTGTTTCATTTCATCAAGTTGAGGCACTCTGTTTCGCTCTCTGTGATGATCGACAGCTATGTTGGGCTCCTTGGCCTTTTGATCATTTCTGATGGCCGATATGCTGTTGTCCCGCATTATATCATCCTTGTATATGCTCATGCACGTGGATCATTTGTATGTCGAGGCAGTGATAGTCAGGATTGGGGAGAGGCCCAATGACGAGAAGTTCTGTGCAGCCTCAGCTTCCTTCCATTTCACGATTCTTAACTGCCCTTGCCTTGGTGCGTGTCGCTACCAAGACTTTCTATCGAAAACTCGCGATGTTGACCGTGCTGAGTTATCCACAGGTCTGCAAGATCCTGCATATCAGATGACTAACAAATGCCAAAACTTGAAGGCTCGGGCCGTTAGTGTTAGTTCAACACAAAGATATTATAATCTCGACAAAAGAGTAAATGCAGTTAAAGCACATGAAATTGAATATCTGTTGATCGCACAATCTAGCGAGTTGTGAACCGTGAATGTACCAGATTGGAAGTTATTTTCAATCCCTCGTGAGTTGATGATTTTCTATTTAACGAGTTATGAAATCGTAAGAACACCTTCAAGCATTCATGGTCATTGTACGTGAGTAAGGTCGGATTCAAAAGAACTACCTTCCCTCGTCAAAGGTACTGTGTCTCCATTCTCGACAACGTTCTTAGCAGGATTGACGTCATATGACAAATGCACGGTGCGATGCAGCATTCAGTAGGGGTTTCTCTTCCATGACTTCATGTTTAAGGCCGAGAGTTTTTCGTATTATCTTTTCTCTTTATTAGCCCACTTCACTTGTCTCGTTTTTTTTCTTAGGCTATTCAAATTTTTTTACCCATTTAACGAGTTTTGGACCAATGACTCCCAAACCAGACGGTTTTGGGGCATTAGGTGTACAGACACCCCTTCGGGATAATTTACTCGAGTAACAAAGGCCACGGTTCGAGACAAGCTGGTGGTCTGCACCATTCATTCTTTGTTTGACCTTGCGCAAGATTCGTTTTCTTAGGCTTGAGTTACCCATGTAGCGAGTGTTAGGCCGGTGACTCCCAAACCAGACGGCTTTAGGGCACCAGATGTAGAGACACCCCTTAGGCTTAATTACTCGAGTAGCCCATGCCATGATTCGAATCTGCTCGGGCATCCTCTACTGTAATGCTCGTTTTCTTAGGCTCTGAGTTACCCATGTAACGAGTGTTGGGCCAGCGACTCCCAAACCAGATGGCTTTAGGGCACCAGGTGTAGAGACACCCCTCGGGCTTAATTACTCGAATAACCCAGGCCACGATTCGAGACATTAGCTTGATAATCATTTATCGTCTGACTTCTTGATATTTGCTTGATAATTATTGTCTGACTACGTGTTAATTGCCATCAACGTCGTCATAGCTTTATACCCCATAACTGAAAGCTCGTGCAAATGCAAAGTGAAGACTGGCATATGAGGTCGATTCTATCGCCAACATTGCTTTGAATTAAGGCTTTGTACCCGATCAAAAGGTTGAATAACTTTCTTTGTCTAATCATACTCACGATCGTGCTCCACGGTTGCTTGTCAGAATTAATCCGATTCCTATCAAGTCAAATAAAATCCCCTTTCACGCGGGTCATCGTATCCCGGGAAAACTATGCTTGACAAATGCTAGATGATCGTATCGTTGAATATTGAATTGACATGAGGTAGCATTTGATGATGATGGTGCATGTTGATGGGATTGTTGCATGGGTGCCAATTTGCACGTCATCATTTCCTGGGTAGTTATAAATGCCCCAGCGTTAAGTTGCTTTTCTTGTGATCTTCCTCGTACTGGTTGCATCGGTATCTCGCTGGGCTGACAAAAGATCCGGACCTTTGACCCGTTGAAAGGTTTGGGGGATTTTTGATTTTTTTGAGATATTTTTTTTTGTGGTCGCATTTGCCCCTACTCCGGGTTCTTCGTGATCGTTAGGGGTTCTGATGTTTGATGGCGATGGTTTGGTCTAAGTCGGGTTTGGGTTTATCTTCGACCCATCCTTTGGTCTCGTCAGGTGTATTGTCGATATCTGTCTCGTCCTGCTCAATCCCCATCAGATCGAAATCTAGCTTTATACCAAAATCGTGATCCTCCTTCAAGTTTGGCCTATTGCTTGTCAGGCTAGAATGCCTCAAATCGGGGTACCTGACATAAAATAAAAATGCTTGTCATATATATAAAACATTTCAACACATGATATTTTTGGATAACATGACCAAATGGCATGAGCGTGCAGGGATTTGAAATAAAACTCAGAATTTTGAAACTCATTGATCTTCTACTGGCCGGGATTCACTGCCATACTCCTGGATTTACCCCCTCCTGGATATCACCTGATGCACGGTCCAACTGGCCACGGTGAGGTCAAGCAATGGAGCTCATTAGGGGGTGCATGGATCGCATTGGCATGGATCTGGCATTGATGGCATTTCTTGACATGAGTATCGCAGTCAGTTTTCGTGGTTAGCCAGTAGAGACCCGTTCACATGATTTTCTTTGCCAAAAATGTTCTGCTCATATGGGCTCTGCACACATCGCCATGTACTTCGTTCATTAATCTGTGGGCTTCTTCGGCTTCCAGATATCTCAGCAGTCCCGTAGCTAGGTCCCATTTATACAAATCATCTCCGCTTAGGAAGAAATTCACTGCCCATCTTTGGATTCTCTTTCCTCGGTCAGATCTGCATTTTCGGGAGAGGAGCTGTCTCGGAGGAACTCTTTAATGTTTTGATACCAAGCCCATTTAGGAGGGGCGTCACTATGGGAGATCTCTCCGATCTGATCCTCATAGGTCGGATAAGTCTGTACTGTAATTTCCCCCTTAAAGCTCGTCTCGTACCGTGATGTATGAATCAGGGAAGCCAGTGTAGCTAGAGTATCCGCGAAGTCATTTTGATTTCTAGGAACGTGCCAAAAGACAATATCTTCGAATTGTTTGGCAAGTTTGATGATGAGGTGATGGTAGGGCAATAGCCGAAGCCCTTTGGTGCTGTATATTCCCATGGCCTGCCAGATGACCCATCCGGAGTCTCCAACTACTATCATCCTTTTGATTCCCATTCCCAGGGCTAATCTCAGTCCTAGGATGCATCCCTTGTATTCGGCCATATTGTTGGAGTGGCAAAACTATAATTTCATGGCTACCGGCTTCTGGCATTTGGATGGATGGAGTATGGACTTTACGGCCTCTTAGTTGGGTCCTAGGGGCAATCTCGCAAAACAAACAAGGGCCGTAGTTTAGTATTGTGCCAGTTGCAAGTTGGCAGATGCATGTCAACACTGATGCATGATTATTATTATTCTCTCTTTTTTTTTTAGGTTCTCTAATCTTATCCTGCAAAACAAGGTCAGTGTTTGATGACAGGATAGTATTTAGAAGCTTTAGAAAACCTTGGTACGTGGTATGGATTGTCTTCCTGCAAAACCATGTCACTATTCTCTTTGTATGTGCAGGTGATGTAATCACATGATACAGGACATATTTATTACAATGATGACGGTATGACAGTTGTATGCCATTTACATGACATTTATTCTTTTGACTGAACGATAAAAGGGCATGAAGAAGCTTCCCTTTCGTTAGGTTTATCAGAGGCTGACCTACCCTAGGGTTACTCTCGCGGGCTTTTCGGCATGAAGGTCCCCAAATCTTCGCAATCTACTCGTCTGAATCCTTTCGATTGGAGCTAATTTGGGTGGTGCGTTTCCTGAGCCATCTCCGGGGAGCAGCCCCTTCGAGTCCAGTAATAAGCAACCGACAGGTTTGCCTCAAGAGGAGGTACACTCTCAACATACATTCACATTCATCGTCCTCACCGTATGCAAATGATTACTTTAAAGTAAAGCAAATCCATTCAACCATTCATTCATTAGTAAAACACATTCACACAACAACAGGTCAAAATATCGCACGCACACATACATTCATGAATTTTTAAAGGATAGGACAGCATCAAGACTTGAACGCGGCTTAAGCCCTCTAATGTCCCCAGCAGAGTCACCAGCTGTCGACGCCGGGAGGGATCGCTTCCTTTGTGATTGTTACCCTTTCCAATTTTTGCCTTTTCATTAGGTGATTTTGGGGAAAAGGTCGGCATAAATGTCGACGGGGTTTTGAAAAGATCATTTTTTATGATGAGCCAATTAACCAGAGTCGCCAGTTGGTATATTTGAAATGGATGTACCAACTCATCCGAGTTTCGTTTTCGTAAATCGTTGGCTCATATGTGACTCCGAATTAATTGGTCTGCGAACCGAGATTCATAGAGTTCGGGGGCTTGCTTAAGCGAGGGGAAGGTGTTAGGCACCCCCCGACTTCCGTGAAACACGGTTACCGCAATCTTGATGCTTTTCCTATCCTTTAATTCATAAAAATGTGTATGTGTGTGTGCGCGTGTGTGCCTATGTGAATATTGTGGTGAGTTTTATTAGGTTTGTATAACGCGAACATGCAATCAAATTACATTAATAAAGCGGAAGCGCGATAAAATCAGATTTTAAAATTTTATACAAACCATCACCATGATCTTTCTTTATGCACAATTATTAATTAAACGAAAGAGATGGATAATAAGAATTATACCCTTGTAGAATTCTAGCTTCCTCAGGTACAAGTTCACCTCCAATTCCTTCGCGTTCTCCTTGAATTCCACCGATTAAATTCCTTCCTTTGATCAACGTTAGCCACCCAAGTGTTTGGCCTCTAGAGGTGATCCACCAAGGAATAATACTTGTTCAAGAAGATGGGTGTTGGCAAAACCCTAGTTTCTATCTCTATAGAAAATTGTAAGTACTCTCTACAAATTCTTATGCAAGAGTGTGTAACACTAATCTATGATAAGACTTCTCTTATTTATAGATGTAGGAAAACCCTTCCCTAAACTATTTAGGATTAGGGTTTCTATTCTAATTAAACTCCTTTAATTAAATTAAATTTCTAATCCAATTAGGAATTCATGTGAGAGTACTTCTATTAATTAATTCCCAATCCCTATTAGGAATTAAATAATAGTAATAGTAATAATAATAATAAGACTCCTCTTATTAATTTATATTTAATATTTTCTAAAATATTAAATAATAAATATTAAGCTATTTAATTTATTCTATCTCCATAGACTAAATTAAATACGCTTAACTTATTATTACAATTATGTCATTTACTTCTTAAATAAATATTTTCCTTTTGCGGTGTGACCCTTTAGGTTCTCCATATTAAACCGGTTGTGAATAAATCAATTAGAACAATTCTAATCTTATTTAAATAAATAAATTAAACTATTTAATTCATTTAAATAAATAATATTTATTCTACAATAAGGGTAAGCCCCCTTAGCGATCAACGACTTTCCAGATAATATAGATTTCAACATTAATCATAAAAGAACCTTTCAGTGCATAGTTACCGTACAATTCAATCCTTCTACCATATAATGTCCCAATTAAATATAAGACATGGAATTACTGTCAAGTCTTATTTTATTTAATTATATGTATTTCGATTCTGAAATGCACAACTCTGATTAATGCAAATTAGAAACTCATTTCTAATTTCATTCCGCTTTGGCCAAAGACTTCTGAGTCGTCATTTATCGAATCACATAGGACATTCTCTCCTTTTACTAGAAGTGGTAGATTCTTTGTTGATCATTCACCTATTTTCATGTACAACTTATTATACCCAATCATACCCTTTGATATACCCTAAAGGTCTTAAGGGACATGTCAAAGTATAACTCATCATACACAAGATACTATGATGATCTCAAGTCCAAGGATCACTTGGTACTACTATCACTAGAGGAATTCCTATTGACAGGCGAGTAAAACTCCATTAGGTATTCCTTAGCGAGCCACGTTCAGTGAACTTATTCTCTAATAAGCACCTACATACTTGTTTTAGTGTCTCCACACAAATGATTATGAGATCAATCATTCTCTTCATAAGAGCAAGCAACGTATGTACTAATCTATCCGGATTCACTAATCCCCTTTTTAGTAACCCATCGATTAGGAACAATTTAAGTTTGTGAGCTATCTAGAATTTAGATCTCATTAGCATGATCACCATCATGATTCTAAAAGCATTGCTCAAAACTATGGGTTTATCACATTTAATATAACAGCACTATGTAGATAATGTAAAATGCCTTTTAACAACCGAATAAGATTATAAAGTATATGCTACATCATATCAAATATGATTGGCTTGTGTGCATACTACTTTCAATCTCCCACTTGCACTAAAGCCAATCGTCATGGTATCTAATACCCTTCTTCTCTAAGTGACGATCATCCTGCTGTTTGGATAAAGCTTCAGTAAATGGATATGTAATGTTGTTCTTGAGAGTCCACTATCTCTATAGTGACTTCTCCTCTTTCAATGATTCCACTAATCAAATGAAAGTTCCGCAACACATGTTTGAATCCAAGATGAGACTTAGGAACTATTCCTAGTTCTGTGATGAACTTTTCATCCAAACAATCAACTTGCAGCTTCATTTACAGCTATATACTTTGTCTTTGTCACTAAACCAATAACTCTTTCCTGTTTGGAACCTTTCCAATTCACTGCACCACCTTTCAAAGTAACGATTTACCTTAAAGTGGATTTGTTATCGTCTTGGTCAGTCTGAAAAACTTAAGTCTGTTTAGCCCTCTAGTTTTAATTCAGACCTACCATGAATCATAATCACATCTTCAGTACCGGTTAAGTACCTAAAGATGTTTATCACTGTCTTATAGTGATCATCTCCAGAATATGACTGATCAACATCAGGCCTTGTATATTTACTGCATACATGATAGTAACTCATGCGATCTCTCTTTTAATTGGAGACAATTTTAGAGAGATACACTCCATGACTCATCATCATGAGACTTCTTTTGGAGTTTGCCATGCTAAACGCCTTTAGCATCAAATGAATATAAGTTCCTTGGGTCAAGCCGAACATCCTTTTAAATCTATCTATATAGATTTATATCCCCAATTTATAGGATGCTCCTCCCAAAGCATTCATGGAGGAATGTTTAGACAATTTTATCTTTACTGATTGTAGCATTGGTGTGTTATTCCTTATCAGTAGCATATCAACATATAATACTAGGAATATCACAGTGCTCCCACTGACCCTTTTGTACACACTAGGTTCATTCTCGTTTTTGATAAAATTAAACTCTTTTGATTGTCTCATCAAAACGAATGTTCCATCTTTGAGAAGCTTGCTTCAATCTATAAATGGATCATTGTAGCTTAAAACACGATTTGCTTCAACCTTTGAAACAAATTCCTCTAGCTGTATCATACATACATTCTCCTCAAGCCTTCATTGAGGAAGGACGTCTCCACATCCATTTTGTCAGATTTCGTAATAAGCTGCAATCACAAGCAAAATCCAAATGGACTTGAGCATTACCTGATAGTAAGGTTTTATCATAGTCAACTCCTTGACTTGAAAAACCTTTTCAACAGGTCTGGTCTTATAGGTCTCTACCTTACCATTTGCCCCAGTCTTTCTCTTAAAGACCCATATATACCAGAGTCTATACTTGGTTCTTATACATAGAGTCCATTTCGGATTTTATGGCCATCTGCCATTTCTCTGAGTGTCTTCTACTCATAGCCTCATCGTATATAACTGGATCATCATCCTCTATGATGCGTACCTCATCATCATCCTCTATGATGAATCCATACCTCCAAGGTATCTTCGGTACTCTTCCAGATTTACGATTCGGTTGTGGTACAATAGGTCTATCTACAGGTTCCTCGGTTCGACTTAAAGTGCTTTGTGGTTCTTGAACTCCTTCAAGAGCTATTACCCTCCCACTAGCTCCTTCAATGATAAACACTTTTATCCAAGAAGGTAGCATGTAGGATTATAGTACCCTAAGCTTCTTTAGGATATCCAACAAATCTGCACTTGTCAGATTTTGTCCTAAACTTATCTTTGAAACCTTTTCACATAAGCTGGACAACCCCTTATCTTAACATACTTAAGAGTAGGAATCATTCCTATCCATAACCTTTATGGAGTCTTGGGCTCGAATTTTTGAGGTTACCTTATTTTGTAGATATGCAGCCGTTTCTAGGGTTTGACTCTAGATGGATACTAGAATGTCGGTAAAAATCATTATGAACTGCACCATGTCCAACAAGGTACAATTTCTCCTTTTAGATACACCAATCAATTATTGCGTATCAGAAGGTGTCCATTATGAGAAAATACCATTTTGAGATGATCTAGAAACTTATTGCACAAGTATTCCTTCCTTGATCTGATCAAAGAATCTTAATACTTTGTCAATTTGTTTCACTTCTGAATTCTTTGAACATTTCAAATAATTTAGAAGTGTATTTCATCAAATACACACATTCAACTCTTTGAATGACCATCTCCTTTTTTTTATTAGTTTGTTCAATTTATAAAATTATTTCTCATGTAAGTCAAGTATACAAAGTCTATCAAGTAATCTTCCAGTTTCAAACAAAATATTATCATTATAAATAGAACAACAATTGTTCTTAAATATAATACCAGAACCTTCCTTGTCCAACAACAGAAAGAAATAATGTTTCTAAAGAGAACTGGAACATAATAACAATTTATTAACTTAATAGACTTGCCCGTAGGCATCGCTAAAATATAAGTTCCTACGGCTAATTGTAGCAACCATTGCTCTATTTTCCACACGTAGGATTACTTACTTTGTTTAGCTTTCTACTTCTGCTTAGTCTCTGCATTGGATTGCATACGTGAGAACTACAGCTAGTATCCAATACCCAAGTAGAACCCTGACTTATAGAAAAATTTATTTCAATTATGAACAATCCTATATTTGTAACCGAAGCTTCACTAAGCTTCTTCTGGTTAGCCTCTGTAAGATTCTCCTTACAGTTTCCTTTCTAGTATCTAGGCTTATTACAGTGGAAGCAAACTCCTTAGCTATTTGCATCAGTCTTGTTCTTATTGTCCTTTGTTTTTGCCTTTTCATTTACCTTCTTTGAATTGTTCTTCTTTTAAGAAGATTTTTTGGCCCTCTTCCGCTCCCTGGAAGAATCATCTACCAGTAAGACTTGGTCTTTCTTGGTTGGAAAGTGACTCTTTACAGTTTTCAACATGTTTAAGCAACTCAGGCAGGCTGACATATAGCTTGTTCATGTGAAATTCACAACAATTTGTGAGAAAGAGTCCGGATGTGATTGCAAGATCAAATCTTGGATCAACTATCCATCCATTAAAACCAGTTGTCCCAATTGTTCAATCAAATTGATCATTTTGAGGACATTTGTCTATACTGTAGTGCCATCAGTTATTCTAGATTGGAAGAGCTCCTTAGATATCTGATATCTAATAGTCTTACTTTCCTCACCCTTCAACTCCTTGAAGGTGCAAGAGTATAGTAGGAGCATCCATAGTTTCATGCTGACGCTGAAGCTCGTTACTCATGGATGCGAGCATGATGCATTGAGCCAACTGTGCACCATCTTGCCACTTTCTAAAAGTAGCAATCTCTTCCTCAGAGGCATTGTCTGCAACCATTGCAAGGATAGGCATATTAAGGATATAAGATAGCTTTTCAGCCTTGAGAACTATTCTCAAATTTCTTAACCAATTCGTGTAATTCGGTCCGGTTAATTAGCATCTAATATGCTATACAGTGATAGTGAATTAGACATCGTAAAATTCTATAAATGAATTTGTAATTTAACAACATTTCAGCATACATTCATTTTAATTAATTACCAAAATAAATTAGGCCTTTATTTTAAATTGGTATCTCCCACTATTTTCATCAAACTATATTACCCTCAATATACAATTCGACAAATCTAATTAAAGATTTGCTAGTGAGAATAAGGATCCCATTTCAAATGTATATAGCCTTGTGTGACACAACAAACGATATATAAATAAATAGGTAGACAACTATTGTCAATTACATCACTATGTAACTCCTTTCAATTTGCCTCTTAGATTATTTTGATCAAGTGTGACACATCCGAATCAAAATTTTCCAAGCTAAGTCCAACCTAGCACTTCCATATATTCGAAAGAAAAACATTGTCCTTGTGTGACACAACAAAACAGCATCGTTCAGTCTATGTATAAGCATCAAATGTGATAAAGCAACATCTTAAATATTTAATACTTGCCTTGTGTGACACAACAAACTCATATTAAATATTTAATACTCTATCGCTTTACCATGCTAGAAGGCGACGTTTGATATTCCAAATATCTTTGAACGCTTAGGACTTAATATAATTTCTTTGAGGGGTTTGTTATTATTTGTCTCATCTTGTTTAGCGCGCATGCACATATATATATAAAATACGCGTCATATTATTAAACATGCGAAGCATGTTGTATAATATATAATATATACATAGTAAGCATGCACATATAGAATACTATATTCTACCCGGATTGATTATGAACTTTTATTCTAGTTTGGTTCACTAGAGCCACCAAGTGAACCAAAAGGTCAAACCTAGGGTGCAAGAATTAAATTTAAATATAACTATTACATTTAAACCCGGGCTCCATTACAAACGGGTCTTCAAGCGCTCCTTGCTCCTTTGTCTTTAATTCTTCAAAATTAATTCTAACTAGTCCTATTACAAAAACTATTTACAATAAATAGAAACCTTGATCAGCAGTCAAGGGGAAGTACATAGGAGGGAGATAGAATTTACATTAAGAAAAAAAATTAGAGAAGACGAGGTACGCAGACCCCATTTATAAAAACCCATACATTCAGGCATCCACTAAAATAAATCCAATCACACATTGGTCAATAGTCCGTAATCAATCCCTATTTATTATCATACATATCTCTATATGTATCAATAAATAACATTCATCCCATGAATAATAAAATCATTCCATACATGCATCGATATCATTTAATGGGAAATATTAGTTAGTATAAAATTCAATTTTAACTCCAATTAGTTATCATGGAATCCAATTCCAACTCTAATTAGTTATCATGAAATCCAATTTCAATTAAAATAAACTTCTTTATTTTAATCATATTCCAAATCAAAATAAACTCTTTTATTTTAATTTATCCAATTTTTTTGAATAAAAATAAACTCCTTTATTTTTAATCAAATTCTAAATCAAAATAAACTCCTTTATTTTAATTAATATGGAAACCAATTTCAAGTTTAAAATAAACACCTTTATTTTTAACTTAAAATTGTTGGAAAATAAAATATGTTGAATCCTATTCCTTATCAAAATAAACATCTTTATTTTTTAAGGAAACATGGAATCCTATTCCATATGTGAATAAACTCCTTTATTCTAGGAAACATGGAATCCTATTTCATATGTGAATAAACTCCTTTATTCTAGGAAACATGGAATCCTATTCCATATATGAATAAAATCCTTTATTCTAGGAAACATGGAATCCTATTCCATATATGAATAAACTCCTTTATTCTAGTTAGCGTAGAATCACATTCCAAATTAAAATAAAACTTTTAATTTTAATTATATTCCAATTCAAAATAAACCTTTTATCTTAATTGAAAATAAATAAAATCAAAATAAAAAAAAAATTAAATAAAATAAATAAAATAATTTTACACAAACAATTATGCCCAATTAAATTGTTCTTAACACATATCAATGTATATACAGAATCAAAACAATTAATAATTCACATAAAGTTTGGCTCTGATACCACTATTAGGTTTGTATAACGCGAACATGCAATCAAATTACATTAATAAAGCGGAAGCGCGATAAAATCAGATTTTAAAATTTTATACAAACCATCACCATGATCTTTCTTTATGCACAATTATTAATTAAACGAAAGAGATGGATAATAAGAATTATACCCTTGTAGAATTCTAGCTTCCTCAGGTACAAGTTCACCTCCAATTCCTTCGCGTTCTCCTTGAATTCCACCGATTAAATTCCTTCCTTTGATCAACGTTAGCCACCCAAGTGTTTGGCCTCTAGAGGTGATCCACCAAGGAATAATACTTGTTCAAGAAGATGGGTGTTGGCAAAACCCTAGTTTCTATCTCTATAGAAATTGTAAGTACTCTCTACAATTCTTATGCAAGAGTGTGTAACACTAATCTATGATAAGACTTCTCTTATTTATAGATGTAGGAAAACCCTTCCCTAAACTATTTAGGATTAGGGTTTCTATTCTAATTAAACTCCTTTAATTAAATTAAATTTCTAATCCAATTAGGAATTCATGTGAGAGTACTTCTATTAATTAATTCCCAATCCCTATTAGGAATTAAATAATAGTAATAGTAATAATAATAATAAGACTCCTCTTATTAATTTATATTTAATATTTCTAAAATATTAAATAATAAATATTAAGCTATTTAATTTATTCTATCTCCATAGACTAAATTAAATACGCTTAACTTATTATTACAATTATGTCATTTACTTCTTAAATAAATATTTTCCTTTTGCGGTGTGACCCTTTAGGTTCTCCATATTAAACCGGTTGTGAATAAATCAATTAGAACAATTCTAATCTTATTTAAATAAATAAATTAAACTATTTAATTCATTTAAATAAATAATATTTATTCTACAATAAAGGTAAGCCCCCTAAGCGATCAACGACTTTCCAGATAATATAGATTTCAACATTAATCATAAAAAGACCTTTCAGTGCATAGTTACCGTACAATTCAATCCTTCTACCATATAATGTCCCAATTAAATATAAGACATGGAATTACTGTCAAGTCTTATTTTATTTAATTATATGTATTTCGATTCTGAAATGCACAACTCTGATTAATGCAAATTAGAAACTCATTTCTAATTTCATTCCGCTTTGGCCAAAGACTTCTGAGTCGTCATTTATCGAATCACATAGGACATTCTCTCCTTTTACTAGAAGTGGTAGATTCTTTGTTGATCATTCACCTATTTTCATGTACAACTTATTATACCCAATCATACCCTTTGATATACCCTAAAGGTCTTAAGGGACATGTCAAAGTATAACTCATCATACACAAGATACTATGATGATCTCAAGTCCAAGGATCACTTGTACTACTATCACTAGAGGAATTCCTATTGACAGGCGAGTAAAACTCCATTAGGTATTCCTTAGCGAGCCACGTTCAGTGAACTTATTCTCTAATAAGCACCTACATACTTGTTTTAGTGTCTCCACACAAATGATTATGAGATCAATCATTCTCTTCATAAGAGCAAGCAACGTATGTACTAATCTATCCGGATTCACTAATCCCCTTTTTAGTAACCCATCGATTAGGAACAATTTAAGTTTGTGAGCTATCTAGAATTTAGATCTCATTAGCATGATCACCATCATGATTCTAAAAGCATTGCTCAAAACTATGGGTTTATCACATTTAATATAACAGCACTATGTAGATAATGTAAAATGCCTTTTAACAACCGAATAAGATTATAAAGTATATGCTACATCATATCAAATATGATTGGCTTGTGTGCATACTACTTTCAAGTTTGTATGAAAGAAATCATTTGGGGTTTTTATGGAAAGTCGTGTTTTCTTTTGAGAATGCCTTAGAATGTCCTCCGGCTTATACGAGAAAGCTTTATGAGAAAGGTTTGATTTTAATTGTCAAAACTGTGACATTTTCATTAGGTGTCGTTTGGGCAAAAACAAGAGTTTTCTAAACCTTCGTCAAAATAGGAATCGAGATCTATACGTTGCTTTCGTAACTCAAATGATGGGCAACTTCTAGGATCTCTTTAACCCTATGCACAAAGATTTAATAAAACGTTACTTATTTTTATAAAATCATTTTTGTGATGTTTGAAAACGATTTTTTCCTTTAACCTTCTCGTTAAATAGGAATCGACATTCATTAGCATTTCCAAAATTTAGCCTCGTGGTGCTAATAACCTACTTTGATTGATTTTATAGAAATCTTCATCGTTTAACTTGAAATCAATTTTTGTGTCACAAATCAAACCAAACATTAAAATGCGTGGGGGCTATTCATGGGCATGTAAGCCATCCGAATAACCCCAACGCCCACAATCACATATTTCACTATTACGGGGCCTTAAACCCGATTTTCGACTTGATATCATTTTAAGGCCCGACAATTACATATTTGCAATAAAGGGTACATCGGCCCTATTACATACATCCAAAAATGTCCATCATCGGATTTGGACCACGGGGTCGCGTTCCTAGGCTCACACCCAAAATTGCTACATTACTATAACGAGCTAAACATCATCAAATGGATATCGTCGGGCCATTAGGAAGAATTTCGTTCCATTTGGAACCCTCAATAATAGTCCTCAATCCATGGATCCACAACAATATACAAGAAAAACTACATTTCACATAACCCAATTGACAAGAAGATTAACAAAATGATATACAAAAATTACTATAGAAATGGTCTTTTCACCTTGCAAATAATCCTCACAATGTGTATGGACTTGTATATTAATCTTACACAAAAGATATAATTCCTCACTTTTTCCTCTCTTTTCTCCCTATTTTCTTGAAATTTCTGCTGTTCTTCTCTCTTTTCCCGAGCTGCTGCTGCTTATTCTTTTTCTTCTCTCCGCCTGCTAACCTCCTGTATGCTGAATGAGGGATGAGCTGAAATAGGCTGGCCAGAGCCAGCCGCAGATGGATCTGCGGCTGGCTGGCCGCCACCCATCCACTCAGCTGATTTTCGGTTTCCGTGTTTCGAGTTCCATGTTTTCAAAAGGCGCACTTATTGGCCACAGATCAATCCGCGGCTGGCTGGCTTGACTTTCTCGATTTTCGTGCTACACCTCGATTCTCGTGTCGTGACGTCGGTTTTTGCCGACAGGCTCGTATTTTGTAGTCCGGGAATTACTGGGAGACGTGCCACATCATTCGGGAATGCTCATTTCGGACGGCCTTATTGTCATGTTGGTTTTGATTTGAAAATCGTCGCGGTGGCGCCGAGTGTTTGTACTTGCGCCCCTCCTTCGCTCTCGTAGGCCGGCTCAATGGACGAATTTGCCCTCTTGTCAAGGTTAGTATACGAAGTGCAAAATTTGGGTGTCTACATCTACCATACAATGTCCCAATTAAATATAAGACATAAAATTACTGTCAAGTCTTATTTTATTTAATTATATGTATTTCGATTCTCAAATGCACAACTCTAAATAATGCAAATTAGAAACTCTTTTCTAATTTCATTTTTCTTTGGCCAAAGACTTCTGAGTTGTCATTTATCGAATCCCATAGGACATTCACATCTTTTACTAGACGTGGTAGATTCTTTGTTGATCATTCACCTATCTCCATGTACAACTTATTATACCCAATCATACCCTTTGTTATACCCTAAAGGTCTTAAGGGACATGTCAAAGTATAACTCATCATACACAAGATACTATGATGATCTCAAGTCCAAGGATCACTTGTACTACTATCACTAGAGGAATTTCTATTGACAGGCGAGTAAAACTCCATTAGGTATTCCTTAGCGAGCCACGTTCAGTGAACTTATTCTCCAATAAGGACCTACATACTTGTTTTAGTGTCTCCACACAAATGATTATGAGATCAATCATCCTCTTCTTAAGAGCAAGCAACGTATGTACTAATCTATCCTGATTCACTAATCCCCTTTTTAGTAATCCAACGATTAGGAACGATTTTAGTTTGTGAGCTATCTAGAATTTAGATCTCATTAGCATGATCACCATCACAATTCTAAAAGCATTGCTCAAAACTATGGGTTTATCACATTTAATATAACAACACTATGTAGATAATATAAAATGCCTTTTAAGAAAATCAATTCTTTTATTAATAAATGAATAAGATTACAAAGTATATGCTACATCATATCAAATATGATTGGCTTGTGTGCATACTACTTTCATGTACCACAACCGAATCGTAAATCTGGAAAAGTACCGAAGATACCTGGGAGGTATGGATTCATCATAGAGGATGATGATGAGATATGCATCATAGACGATGATGATCTGGTTATATACGATGAGGCTATGAGTAGAAGACACTCAGAGAAATGGCAGATGGCCATGAAATCCAAAATAGACTCTATGTATGAGAACCAAGTATAGACTCTGGTTACTCCACATAAGGGCATAGTGCCTAGAGGGTGAATATGAGTCTTTAAGAGAAAGACTGGGGCAAATGGCAAGGTGGAGACCTATAAGACCAGACCTGTTTAAAAGGTTTTTCAAGTCAAGGAGTTGACTGTGATAAAACCTTATTACCGGGTAATGCTCATGTCCATTTGGATTTTACTTGTGATTGCAGCTTATTACGAAATCTGGCAAAATGGATGTGGAGACTTCCTTCCTCAATGAAGACTTCAGGAGAATGTATGTATAATACAGCCAGAGGAATTTGTTTCAAAGGTTGAAACAAATCGTGTTTTAAGCTACAATGATCCATTTATGGATTGAAGCAAGCTTCTCAAAGATGGAACATTCGTTTTGATGAGACAATCAAAAGAGTTTGATTTTATCAAAAACGAGAATGAACCTAGTGTGTACAAAAGGGTCAGTGGGAGCACTGTGACATTCCTAGTATTATATGTTGATATACTACTGATAAGGAATAACACATCAATGCTATAATCAGTAAAGATAAAATTGTTTAAACATTCCTCCATGAATGACTTGGGAGGAGCATCCTATAAATTGGGGGTATAAATCTATATAGATAGATTTAAAAGGATGTTCGGTTTGACCCAAGGAACGCATATTCATTTGATGCTAAAGACGTTTAGCATGGCAAACTATAAGAGAGGTCTCATGATGATGAGCCATGGAGTGTATCTCTCTACAATTGTCCCTAATTGAAAGAGAGATCGCATGAGTTACTATCATGTATGCAATGAATATACAAGGCTTGATGTTGATCAGTCATATTCTGGAGAAGATCACTGTAAGACAGTGATAAACATCTTTAAGTACTTAACCAGTATTGAAGATATAATCATGATTGATGGTAGGTCTGAATAAAAACTAGAGGGCTTAACAGACTCAAGTTTTTCAAACTGACCAAGACGATAATAAATCCACTTTAAAGTAAATCATTACCTTGAAAGGTGGTGCAGTGAATTGGAAAGGTTTCAAACAGCAAAGAGTTGCTGGTTTAGTGACAAAGACAAAGTATATAGCTGTAAATGAAGTTGGTAGTTGATTGTTTGGATGAATAGTTCATTACAGAACTAGGAATAGTTCCTATGTCTCATCTTGGATTCAAACATGTGTTGCGGCACTTTCATTTGATTAGTGGAATCATTGAAAGAGGAGAAGTCACTATAGAGATATTGGACTCTCAAGAACAATATTGCATATCCATTTACTAAAGCTTTATCCAAACAGCAGGATGATCGTCACTTAGAGAAGAAGGGTATTAGATACCATAACGATTGGCTTTAGTGCAAGTGGGAGATTGAAAGTAGTATGCACACAAGCCAATCATATTTGATATGATGTAGCCTATACTTTGTAATCTTATTCGTTTCTTAAAAGGCATTTTACTTTATCTACATAGTGTTGTTATATTAAATGTGATAAACCCATAGTTTTGAGCAATGCTTTTAGAATCATGATGGTGATCATGCTAATGAGATCTAAATTCTAGATAGCTCACAAACTAAAATCGTTCCTAATCGTTGGATTACTAAAAAGGGGATTAGTGAATCCGGATAGATTAGTACATACGTTGCTTGCTCTTATAAAGAGGATGATTGATCTCATAATCATCTGTGTGGAGATACTAAAGCAAGTATGTAGGTGCTTATTAGAGAATAAGTTCACTAAACGTGGCTCGCTAAGGAATACCTAATGGAGTTTTACTCGCCTGTCAATAAGAATTCCTCTAGTGATATCAGTATTAGTGATCCTTGGACTTGAGATCATCATAGTATCTTGTGTATGATAAGTTATAGTTTGACATGTCCCTTAAGACCTTTAGGGTATATCAAAGGGTATGATTGGGTATAATAAGTTGCACATGGAGATAGGTGAATGGTCAACAAAAAATCTACCACTTCTAGTTAAAGGAGAAAATGTTCTATGTGATTCGATAAATGACGACTCAGAAGTCTTTGGCCAAAGCAGAATGAAATTAAAAAAGAGTTTCTAATTTACATTATCAGAGTTGTGCATTTGAGAATCGAAATACATATAATTAAATAAAATAAGACTTGACAGTAATTCCATGTTTTATATTTAATTGGGACATTGTATAGTAGAAGGATTGAATTGTATGGTAACTATTCACTAAAAGGTTCTTTTTGTGATTAATGTTAAAATCTATATTATCTGGAAAGTCGTTGATCGCTAAGGGGGCTTACCCATATTGTAGAATAATTATTATTTATTTAAATAAATTAAATAGTTTAATTTATTTATTTAAATAAGATTAGAATTGTTCTAATTGATTTATTCACGACCGGTTTAATATGGAGAACCTAAAGGGTCACACTGCAAAAGAAAAATATTTATTTAAGAAGTAAATGGCATAATTGTAATAATAAGTTAAGTGTATTTAATTTAATCTATGGAGATAGAATAAATTAAATAGCATAATATTTATTATTTAATATTTTAGAAATATTAAATATAAATTAATAAGAGGAGTCTTATTATTATTATTACTATTACTATTATTTGATTCCTAATAGAGATTGAGAATTAATTAATAGAACTACTCTCTCATAAATTCCTAATTGGATTAGGAGTTTAATTAATTAAAGAAGTTTAATTAAAATAAAAACCCTACTCCTAAATAGTTTAGGAGGGTTCCCTATATCTATAAATAAGAGGAGTCTTATCATGATTTGGGGTGAGATAGTTACACACTCTTCTATAAGAGTTGGAGAGAGAGTACTTGCAATTTCTATAGAGATAGAAACTAGTGTTTTGCCAACACCCATCTTCTTGAATAACTATTATTCCTTGGTGGATCACCTCTAGAGGCCAAACACTTGGGTGGCTAACGTTGATCAAAAGAAAGAATTTAAGCGGTGGAATTCAAGGAGAACGCGAAGGAATTAGAGGTGAACTTGTACCCGAGGAAGTACGGTTCTACGAGGGTATAATTTCTTAATCTATATCTCTTTCGTTTAATTGATAATTAAGCACATGGATGATTATGGCGATGGTTTGTATGAAAATTTTAAAAATCTGTTTTATCGTGCTTCCGCACTATTTATGTAATTTGATTGCATGTTCGCGCCATATACAAACCTAACAAGTATAACGTTAGTGAAACCTTCAATGTTACTGATCTTAGTCCGTTTGATGTGGGTGATGATTTGAGGACAAATCTTTCTCAAGAGGAGAGGTATGATGAGGGCATCCTTGGTTCGGGAAGGGATGATAACCATAGAGCGGATCCTATGTGCATGTCGGATGGACCTGTGATAAGAGCTCGGGCTAAACGATTCAAGGAAGGCCTTAATGGATTGATACAAGACATGTGGAGCGAGGTTAGATCAAGTGTAGAGTTCGAGGAGCAGGATTCTAAGGCTTTAGATTTGGTCATGATGATACAAGCAAACACGCCAACGTTGGGAACGATGGAAACGAGAGAAGACAAAAATTTCCAAACTGCAGAGTTCTCGCCCCGGCGAGAAAAGCAAGGCCAAAGTTCTCGCCCTGGCGAGAACCTCTCTGTTCATTCTCGCCCCAGCCTAATCCATTCTCGCCCCAGCCAAGACCTCTCTGTCCATTCTCGCCCCGACGAGAACTTCAGTATAAATCTCTTGCCCCGGCTAGAATAGTCAGTTTTGGTTAGCGCGTTTTTTCAGGCAGACGCGTTTTTGACAATTGGGAACGCGGATTTCTTCCTTAATTTTAGGGATTTCAGTATATTTTTATAATTCTATTGTAATTAGGATATTTTAAGATAGGATTTTGATTCCAAATCAATAATTATTTCCTTTATGGATTTTAGGGTTTCATAGTTAGTATAAATAAGTTTTATGCTTGTAATTCAAACAACAATTTCAATAATATTCTGAGTTTATTCATACTTGAGAGTTATTCTCTACTTTTGGTTCTTTGAAGGATTTCTAAGTAGTTTTCTTAGTTTTTCTTTTGAGATTCATATTTAACTTATCATACAACAAACCATAGTTGTGTGTGGCGTTATTTTATCGCATCATACAATCATACGGAGATTATCGTTTTCCATCTAAACGAGGGTCTAAGTGTTGTTGGTGTTCCATCCTACGCAAAATTCAATTACTTGATCGAATATATCAAGATTCTCATCTCCAAAATAGACGTTGGGTTAAGATTTCGAAAGAGTCCATCAATTTGCTTACTAGAAATGATCCGGGCGACGACCACCTCACGCAAGCGTGCCGTGGAGGCTATCATCTTGATTGGTAAGAAATGCGCTGATTTTGTCAGCCTATCGACAATTACCCAAACCGCGTCAAAACCTTTTTGCGTAGTCGGCAAACCTACCGCAAAATCCATTGTTATATGTTCCCATTTCCACTCTGGTATCTCCAAGGGTTGTAGCAAACCACTTGGTCTTTGATGTTCTGCTTTGACTTTCTGACAAGTTAAGCACTTCGCAACACACTCAACAACTTCTTTCTTCATATTTGGCCACCAGAAATGTTGTCGAAGATCCTGATACATTTTTGCACTTCCTGGGTGAACCGAAAATCTTGAACTATGAGCTTCGTTCAAAATCTCTTCTCTAATCTCCAACACTGACGGAACCCAGATTCTATCTTCAAATCTCAATAACCCTTCGGTATTGATTTTGAATTTAAGCTCCTCACCCTCAAGCACCCTTTTCTGAATTTTATCACACTCCTCATCCTGGAGTTGTGCTTCCTTTACCTTGTCGACTAGAGTTAGTTGGGTTTCCATCTGGAATAATTTTTCATTCGGCTCTGCCAGACACTTCACCTCTAACTCTAATTTAACCATTTCTGCTATGAGCTTCTCCTGAGCAGTTAATAAGAATAGTTTCTCCCGACCCTTCCAGCTCAAAGCGTTAGCAACCACATTAGCCTTCTCTGGATGGTATAGGATTTCACAATCGTAATCTTTGATCAATTCTATCCATCGCCTCTGTCGCATATTCAAATCCTTGTGTGTGAAAATATACTTCAGACTTTTATGGTCTGTATATATCTCACACTTCTCCCTATAGAGATAGTGCGTCCAAATTTTCAAAACAAACACCACGACTACTAACTCTAAATCATGGGTCGAATACCCTTTTTCATAATCTTTTAGTTAGCTCGATGCATACGCGATAACCTTACCGTTTTGCTTAATCACGCACCCTAGCCCCTTGTGCGATGCGTCACTATACACCACAAAATTCCTTGTATTATCTGGTAAAGACAACACAGGTGCTGAACTCAGTCTCTTCTTTAATTCTTGGAAACTCTCTTTGCACTTTTTTGGCGAAACAAACTTCACTGATTTCCTTGTCAAATTCGTCAACGGAGTGACAATTCTTGAGAAATCTTGAATAAAACGCCTATAATAACCTGTCAATCCCAAGAAACTCCTTACTTCTGACGGTGTTTTCGGTTGATCCCAGTTCATCACAGTTGTAACAATCGAGAATTTTAATTTCCTTGTAACCCGAGTTTATGTATGAATGAAATGAATTTTTATTTTTATTTATAGTATTATGTGTTATGTGCTTAAAGGTTGTGTTATAACCTAGAATATGTGTATGTGTTGAACTTTACGTGTTGTAGTGTCGTTAGGGTGAATATATTGACTTCGCGAAAAATCGTAAAATCACTATTCACGGGGCACGCTTATCAAGGCACTATTCACGCCATTATATTTTTGTGTCCTTTTCGACCTTAATAAATTTCAATAATACACGTGTACAAAGTGATAATTTTTCCAAGTGTCAGATTTTCATTTTGAGCCCAATCGTGTTTTATTCGGTATCCGAAATATATAATATGACTGTTCCGAATAAACGGACGAATCCCATAATTATTATTTTTATGCATCCTAATATTTTATGGGAGTACCCATTTTAATTTTGGGTAGAGCTATTTACCAGTTTTGGTACAAAAGTGGGAGTTTTCGGATATATTTTTGTGTATTTGGGTATTTATTTTGGCTTGTTACTCCAAGGGGGAACCAACTCTCAATTTTAGACCAATCAAATGCAAGGAGTGGAGAGGGTGGCGGCAGCATGCTGCTATTTGATAGGCTCAATGCCTTATTTTTCTTCCAAATTGCTGAACTTAATTGAGTCATTCCCCTTCATCCTCCCAAAGCCTCCTAGCTGCCATTCCATTCAAACTTCTTCTCTCTCCCATTCATTCCCTAGACCAACTGATGATAGAGAGGGATTGAGTGTGAAGGTGTTGCAGATTATTGAGAGTGAGAGAGCATTGAAGGAGAAGTAGAAGAACAAGAAGAAGGAGAAGAACAAAAAGAAGAAGAAGAAGAAGAGAGGAAGAGAAAAAGAGGTGCGGGTGAACCAAGGAGGAAGAAGGAGACTCAAGCCAAGCCCTAACAAGTTTCTTAGCACCTAGAAAGGATTTAGAAGGTAAAAAATCAACCAACAAATTCATTCCATGTGATTTTGATAGGATTTTCGAGTTCTATGTGTTCTTGAGCTCAAACCATTGGGTTTGAGCATTTCTTGCAATTTTTGTTGTAATTGTTGGTTATGGTTGTTTAATATTATTACCAAGACGCCTTGTAAGCCATTAATAACATTAAAGTGGAACAAACATCAAAGAAATCCGTAGATATGCATAAAGGATGAAGAACATGAAGAACAATGGACAAAAATGGATTATGGATTGTTGTAGACAAATTTAGAGGACCTTATAGCTTTGATTCCTCGATTGTTGTGTTTATTTGTTGTTGTGATGTTATACTTCCATGGGTTATGAGTTTAACCCAGTTGGAATGGAGTAAAAAGGGATTAAAACAAAGTTTTGGTGATGATTTTTGTGAAGAACACCAAGAACACGAAAATATAGCACGAGTTGATACTTTGGCCTAAGATTTGGACATGTTAATGTTAATGGATAGCTCTGAAGTTTTGATATGTTATAGCCCTATGTCTTAGGAGTCCATAGAGTCCAGAACGGACCAATTTTAGCGTGTATTGAGGGAGTTATGGTGGTTGGAAGCAAGATAGGTCTAGAGCACCAAAAATAGAGCATTCCAGGAAGCAAAACGGGTCGGAGACTTAGGCCAAGCGCCTAAGGCGGTGGCTAGGCACTGGCCATGAGCCCAGTTACTGTTAGAGAGCGCCTAGAGCGCTGCTCTAAGGGCATTCTGAGCGCCTACGGCGCTAGTAATGAAATTGTGCAAAACTGCTCCGACGTCCTTTAGTCAAATGGGCATAACATTGTCATACGAACTCGAATTGAGGTGATTTAAGATGATTCGGAAAGAGAACGAGTAGACCTACAACTTTAGTTCTTTAAGGTTTTCAATTTGAGGTCTGTAGCATGGCCTAAATTGGCCATTTATAGGACTGATGTGTATTTGGGGGCAATCGGAGGGTGTCAAGCATGCGCGTAAGCACATGTAATGCTCCCGACAATGTAAAATGTTGTTCTAAGTTCTAAAACATGAATGTTATAAAGTATAACGATACTCATCATTGACCAATGAGTATTAGATAAATCGAATAGGCGTGTTAGGCATACACAAAGGCGTGCCACTTGGGCGTTCGAATAATCAAGTTTGGCGCACAGACGTGCAAGCGTCGTAACGCCGTAACTAGTGGACATAACCTTGTTTAATATTTTGTTTCTAATATGAATGAGACATTGTAGAGTAGTATAAACCAATGTTTGGTATCCGTATGTGACTAATTGTTATGTGAAAATGTACTTAATTATGTAGGATATTAAGGAGCGTGTGTTGTAATATTGTAGCAGATGCACCAGGCAAGTTTCCTAACTTCATTCTTTCTACATATTGGATTCAAGTTTCTTACCATACTCAAAATTATATTTGAGCAAGTATTGTATCTTGTTGCAAGTTTCCTAACCCGTACAACTTTTATTATTGTGCGAGTTTATTCTTATGAATGCGAGTTTCTTAAACTCACTCAACTTTCGCAACTTATTTCATTGTGCGAATACTCTTATGATTATTCAAATGATTTGACATTCATTCAAGTTATCTACCTATGCTATAATGCATATTGTTGAGCCATAAAGTTTCTTATTTTATAAATTGTTTAAAAGCTATGTTAAAGCCAATTGCTTCGGCTAGACAATTATTTATTTATTTATTGAAGTGAGGTCAAGCCCTCAAACTATTTTTGATGTTAAGTAAAGCTATCCGATCAAATTGTTTTGGTTCGGATTTCCATGTAAAGCTGAGAAGAACAACCCTCATAGCAGGGGCAATTGTATAAACGTCGGGAACTGACACGCGCGTAAATAGTAAGTGAGGCTTATGCATAACGCCAGGTACTCTAGGCTGATCACCTATTGTACCGTTTGTTTGTGGATTATCGGATGAAATTCTAGTAATTCTAGAATAGAGTTCTGTGCCTTGGTGCACCTCAGTATTGAATAGTTCCTTTTCTTGGGAAATTTTGAAATCCTTGGATACTTCAAAAAATCCTTTGGTCCACAGTGACCACTACAATGGTGATAAAGTAGTTGTTTATTTCCTTGAGCTATCTCGTTTTTACCTCCTATGAGCTATAAAGTTATTCACGTGATTATTCACTGCTATTTTACTTGCGGGGCAAATTTGTTGCTCACCCTTGCTTTCCTTAAAACTTTTCAGTTAGTGCAGCACGTGGCGAGAGCTCGGGAAAGGATAAGGGAAAGGGCAAAGCTACTGATTAGTTTTGTTTAATTGTACTAGAATCATCGTTGTATCAAGACTTATTATTTGATGTCATGTATTAAGACCTATGTACTCTTATGTATTAAGTTATGTTTTGGAGTAGTCTTAGTTTCGAGACTTGGGACAGGATTATTTATGTTATATCAATATAAATATTCCTTTATTTCCGCTGTAAGTTATAAATTGTATGACGTATGTATTAGATAGTGACGAACCAGGTCCGCGGTTTGGGTGAACCGGATTTGGGGGCGTCACAGGTTGGTATCAGAGCCTTAGGTTATAAACCTTTAGAGAGAGGTCTTTAGGCTATAACCTTAGGAAATGTATAGAGGATAAGGGTGGATAAAACTCATGTAGAGTTTTGGACGATCTTAGATAGACGCATCCTAGAGGGTTGTGGAAGGTATTTACATTCCTTATAGTGTAGTTATATTTCATTACGAGTTGCTATTAGAGTGTGTCGCTTT
Source organism: Aralia elata (assembly GCA_034770075.1). NCBI lineage: Eukaryota > Viridiplantae > Streptophyta > Magnoliopsida > Apiales > Araliaceae > Aralia > Aralia elata. The sequence goes on from CM068382.1 coordinate 48,751,040, forward strand.
GTGGTCTACTTGTAGTACTCATGATAGATATTCTCGTAGTATATGAGATAATGACCTTAAGCTTTCTTGCGTTTAGCAGAAAATGAGGCCCAGACGCAACGTACCACCCCCAGCAACACCTGAGGGATCGGTTAACAATGGAGGAGGTCCGACGGACCCCATGCAGAGGTTAGCGGATATACTAGAGAGAATGGAAAGGAGAAATGCGGTACCCATGAATCCCAACCCGCCAGCAGTACTCATAACAAGTTTCAAAGACTTCAAAAGCGTAGGACCCCAGAGTTCAGGGGAACGACTGATCCGATTGAAGCCCAGTCTTGGGTGAAGGAAATGGAGAAGGCTTTCGGTATCGCACGCGTGGGGGATGACCAGAAAACAGCATTTTCCACCTATATGATGAAAGGGGAAGCAAATTATTGGTAGGAAGCTAACCAACCACGAGCAGGCGAAGGAGTGATACCGTGGGACAAGTTCAAAGAGCTATGTTTCGAGAATTTTTTCCCAAAGAGCATGGAAAGGCAAATGGTATAAAATTCTTGGAGCTGAAGTAGGGAGACATGATGGTGGCTCAGTACGCCGCCAAATTCAATGAACTTGCACGCTTTGCACCGCTTCAAGTAAGTACTGAAGAGCTGAAGGCGCAAAGGTTTGAACAAGGGCTGAAACCGTGGATATATAACAAGGTAGTCGTTCTTCAGATTGAAACTTTTAGTGCACTGCTGGAAAAAGCCATCATCGCAGAAGGAGGGATTGAGGCCCTGAATCAACACAAGAAGAATAAGAAGGGTGTAGGAGACTACCGTGGAGGTGGCAGTAGTAGTGGAAGCAACTCGGGAAAAAGAAAATGGGATGGTGGTAATAGTAACAGCAACAACAACAATACCAACACTAATCAGACGGGGAATAATCAGGGAGGATTTAAGAAGAAGATTGAAGCCTGTTTAAAATGTGGGAAAAATCATATGGGAGAGTGCTGGAAGGGATGTAATGTCTGCTACAACTGCAACCAGGGAGGGCATATAGCACCGCATTGCCCAAACCCAAGGAAGAACCTTAGATGCTATTCTTGTGGATCAAAGGAGCATCTGTTCAGAGATTGCCCGAAGAAAGGAAGCAGCGGTGGTAGCGGTAACCGAGGAGGAGGCAATAAAGTAATGGTTGGAGAGCCGACTCTACCGAACCAAACCCCTGCTCGAACCTTCAACATGACCGTCCAGGATGCAGTGATTGCTAAGGATGTGGTGTCAGGTATTATCCCAATTAATAATATAAATGCCTGCACATTATTTGATTCGGGTGCTACCCGTCCCTTTGTGTCTGAAGATTTTGTTAAACGGTTGAATTTACCCCAAGAACAGTTAGAAAATCCTTTGAGTATAGAAATTGTGAATAACGAGGTAATTCCTGTAGAGTTTATTCTTTGTAATTGTTGCGCTGAGATTAGGGGATATAATTTTCGCGTGGATTTGATCCCAATAAAGTTGGGAGAGTTCGATGTAATATTAGGAATGGATTGGTTGTGTGATTATGCAGCAGTGATCGACTGTCAGAAGAAAAGTGTGAACCTTCAGACCCCAAACCAGTCGAGGGTAGTATTTTATGGTAGTACATCGCTGAGACGTTCGTGTTGTCTCACGATGATGCAGGCCAGGAAATTGTTAAAGAAAGGATGCGAAGGCTACTTAGCCTATATTGTAGATACAAAGAAAGGAGGGGTAGAAATTACAGATATACTGGTAGTGAGAGAGTTTCCAGATGTATTTCCAAGTGAATTACCCGGCCTTCCACCAGACAGGGAAATTGAATTTGCAATAGACTTAGTGTCAGGAACTGCACCAATTTTGAAGGCTCCGAATCATATGGCGCCAGTGGAGATGAAGGAATTGTTGATACAACTTCAGGAATTGCTGGACAATGGGTATATTCAGCTAAGTGTGTCCCCATGGGGAGCACCAGCTTTGTTTGTCAAAAAGAAGGACGGATCGATGAGGCTCTGCATCGACTATCGGGAATTGAACAAATCAACGATCAAGAATAAGTATCCATTGCCAAGGATCGACGACTTGTTCGATCAACTAAAAGGAGCCAGACACTTCTCGAAGATGTACCTAAAACTGCGTTTCAGACGAGATATGGTCACTACGAGTTTTTGGTGATGTCTTTCGGTTTGACTAACGCGCCGGCAGCATTCATGGACTTGATGAACCGAGTTTTGAAGCCGTACTTAGACAAGTTCGTAGTAGTTTTCATTGATAACATTTTGATTTATTCAAAAACCGAAGAAGAGCATGCTGGTCATCTGAACAAAGTACTGGAGACACTAAGAAGGGAGAAGTTATACGCGAAATTATCCAAGTGCGAATTCTGGATGGAAAAGGTGCAATTTTTCGGGCATATGATCGATAAAGACGGTATCTCAGTGGACCTTGCGAAGGTGGAGGCAGTTAAAAATTGGGAACAACCGAAGACGCCGACAGAAGTACGAAGTTTCTTAGGGTTAGCGGGATACTATCAAAGATTTATCCAGGATTTTTCAAAGATAGCAACCCCACTAACCAATCTGACGAGAAAGACGGTGAAGTTTGTATGGTCTGAAAAGTGTGAAGACAGTTTTCAAGAGTTGAAGAAGAGATTAAGCGAGGCGCCTGTATTGTCCTTGCCAGATGATACGGGAGGTTTTGTAGTGTATAGTGATGCGTCACACAAAGGTCTTGGTTGTGTGTTAATGCAACACGGCAAGGTCATTGCATATGCGTCACGGCAGTTTAAGGATTACGAGAAGCGATACCCTACCCATGACCTAGAATTAGCAGCTGTCGTCTTTGCATTGAAAATTTGGAGACAGTACCTTTATGGGGAGAAATGTGAGATATACACGGATCATAAGAGTCTGAAATATATTTTCACACAGAAGGAGTTGAACATGCGACAGAGGAGGTGGTTGGAATTAATCAATGATTACGACTGCGAAATTCTCTATCATCCGGGAAAAGCAAATGTAGTAGCAGATGCATTGAGTAGAAAGGGGAATGAGAAATTATTTATGTTGACAACTCACGAGGAGTTAATACTGGAAATGGCGAAACTGGAGATTGAAGTGAAAGGTCCGGCAGAGGCAACGGAGAAGTTATTCGTAATTGAAGCTCGTCCGACGTTACTCGACAAAGTGAAAGAAGTACAGGAAAAGGATGAAGAATGTGAAAAGATACAGAAAAGGATCGCAGAAAATGAGGAAGAGAAATTCCGAATGGATAAGGATGGTATCTTGAGATACGAAGAGCGAGTGTGGGTGCCAGTCGTGACTGAATTAAGAGATGAGATCTTACATGAAGCACATAATTCAGCATATTCTGTTCACCCAGGAAGCACGAAAATGTACCGGGATCTTCGTCAATATTTTTGGTGGCCCAACATGAAGCGGGAAGTGGCAGAGTACGTCAGCAAATGTCTCACTTGTCAACAAGTCAAAGCGGAACATCAGAGACCAAGTGGGTTACTTCAACCACTAAATATACCGGAATGGAAATGGGAGCACATCACTATAGACTTTGTGGTAGGACTTCCAGTTACACAGAAGGGTTATGATGCCATTTGGGTTATCGTGGACCGATTGACGAAATCAGCACACTTTCTACCGATAAAGATCAGATTTAATTTGAATCAGTTAGTTAAGTTGTATATAAAGGAAATTATTTCACGACATGGAGTGCCAGTGTCAATTATCTCAGATCGAGATCCACGCTTCACGTCAAATTTTTGGAAGAGCTTGCAAGAGAGAATGGGAACACAGTTGCGACTAAGTACTGCTTACCATCCTCAAACTGACGGACAGAGCGAATGAACAATTCAGACACTAGAAAACATGTTGAGAGCTTGTGTGATGGATTTTAAAGGAAATTGGGATGACCATTTACCACTTGTGGAATTTGCTTATAACAATAGCTATCATGCAAGTATCGGGATGCCGCCATATGAAGCCCTCTACCGAAGGAAGTGCAGGACACCATTAAGCTGGGATGAGGTTGGCGAACGGTGACTGTTGGGACCAGAATTGGTGCAGCAGACAGCAGGAGTGGTCGAAGTGATCAGGGCAAGATTAGTTGCAGCCCAAGACAGACAAAAGAAGTATATAGATCAACATCGCCAGACGAGAGACTTCGACGTCGGCAGTTACGTGTTTCTGAAGGTATCTCCTTGGAAAGGGAAGATACAATTTGGAAAGAAGGGAAAGTTGAGCCCGAGGTTCGTAGGACCATTCGAAGTGTTGAGAAGAGTGGGTGAAGTGGTGTACGAGGTAGCCTTGGCTCCTGAACTGGAGCATATCAACAATGTGTTCCACGTTTCAGTGTTACGACCATACAAGCCAGATTATAAGCACGTGATATCCTATGAGCCCGTCCAAATAGAGAAAGATCTTACGTATGAGGAAATTCCTATTCAGATAATCGATAGGAAAGAGCAAGTATTAAGAAATAAAGGCATACCTTCTGTGAAAGTAGTTTGGCGAAACCACAATGCCGAGGAGGCTACGCGGGAATTAGAAGATAAGATGAAGGAGAATTACCCTCAACTTTTTGCTTAACCTTGTATTGTGATTCTGGGGACAGAATCCTTATAAGGAGGGGAGAATGTAATGATCGAGAATTTTAATTTCCTTGTAACCCGAGTTTATGTATGAATGAAATGAATTTTTATTTTTATTTATAGTATTATGTGTTATGTGCTTAAAGGTTGTGTTATAACCTAGAATATGTGTATGGGTTGAACTTTACGTGGTGTAGTGTCGTTATGGTGAATATATCTACTTCGCGAAAAATCGCAAAATCACTATTCACGGGGCACGCTTATTGAGGCACTATTCACGCCATTATATTTTTGTGTCTTTTTCGACCTTAATAAATTTCAATAATACACATGTACAAAGTGATAATTTTTCCAAGTGTCAGATTTTCATTTTGAGCCCAATCGTGTTTTATTCGGTATCCGAAATATATAATATGACTGTTCCGAATAAACGGACGAATCCCATAATTATTATTTTTATGCATCCTAATATTTTATGGGAGTACCCATTTTAATTTTGGGTAGAGCTATTTACCAGTTTTGGTACAAAAGTGGGAGTTTTCGGATATATTTTTGTGTATTTGGGTATTTATTTTGGCTTGTTACTCCAAGGGGGAACCAACTCCCAATTTTAGACCAATCAAATGCAAGGAGTGGAGAGGGTGGCGGCAGCATGCTGCTATTTGATAGGCTCAATGCCTTATTTTTCTTCCAAATTGCTGAACTTAATTGAGCCATTCCCCTTCATCCTCCCAAAGCCTCCTAGCTGCCATTCCATTCAAACTTCTTCTCTCTCCCATTCATTCCCTAGACCAACTGATGATAGAGAGGGATTGAGTGTGAAGGTGCTACAGATTATTGAGAGTGAGAAAGCATTGAAGGAGAAGTAGAAGAACAAGAAGAAGGAGAAGAACAAAAAGAAGAAGAAGAAGAAGAGAGGAAGAGAAAAAGGGGTGCGGGTGAACCAAGGAGGATGAAGGAGACTCAAGCCAAGCCCTAACAAGTTTCTGAGCACCTAGAAAGGATTTACAAGGTAAACAATCAACCAACAAATTCATTCCATGTGATTTTGATAGGATTTTCGAGTTCTATGTGTTCTTGAGCTCAAACCATTGGGTTTGAGCATTTCTTGCAATTTTTGTTGTAATTGTTGGTTGTGGTTGTTTAATATTATTACCAAGACACCTTGTAAGCCATTAATAACATCAAAGTGGAACAAACATCCAAGAAATCCGTAGATATGCATAAAGGATGAAGAACATGAAGAACAATGGACAAAAATGGATTATGGATTTGAGGTCTATAGCATGGCTTAAATTGGCCATTTATAGGACTGATGTGTATTTGGGGGCAATCGGAGGGTGTCAAGCATGCGCATAAGCACATGTAATGCTCCCGACAATGTAAAATGTTGTTCTAAGTTCTAAAACATGAATGTTATAAAGTATAACGATACTCATCATTGACCAATGAGTATTAAATAAATCGAATGGGCGTGTTAGGCGTACACAAAGGCGTGCCACTTAGGCGTTCGAATACTCAAGTTTGGCACACAGACGTGCAAGCATCGTAACGCCGTAACTAGTGGACATAAACTTGTTTAATATTTTGTTTCTAATATGAATGTGACATTATAGAGTAGTATGAACCAATGTTTGGTATCCGCATGTGACTAATTGTTATGTGAAAATGTACTTAATTGTGTAGGATATTAAGGAGCGTGTGTTGTAATATTGTAGCAGACGCACCAGGCAAGTTCCCTAACTTCATTCTTTCTACATATTGAATGCAAGTTTCTTACCTTACTCAAAATTGTATTTGAGCAAGTATTGTATCTTGTTGCAAGTTTCCTAACCCGTACAACTTTTACTATTGTGCGAGTTTATTCTTATGAATGCAAGTTTCTTAAACTCACTCAACCCTTACATTTGGGCAAGTTTCCTACTTTATACAAATATTGTATATTATTGCAAGTTCTTTACTCAACTATTTTTAATTGAGCTAGTTTTCTAAACTTTCGCAACTTATTTCATTGTGCGAATACTCTTATGATTATTCAAATGATTTGACATTCATTCAAGTTATCTACCTATGCTATAATGCATGTTGTTGAGCCTTAAAGTTTCTTATTTCATAAATTGTTTAAAAGCTATGTTAAAGCCAATTGCTTCGGCTAGACACTTATTGATTTATTTATTGAAGTAAGGTCAAGCCCTCAAACTATTTTTGATGTTAAGTAAAGCTATCCGATCAAATTGTTTTGGTTCGGATTCCCATGTAAAGCTGAGAAGAACAACCCTCATAGCAGGGGCAATTGTATAAACGTCGGGAACTGACACGCGCGTAAATAGTAAGTGAGGCTTATGCATAACGCTAGGTACTCTAGGCTGATCACCTATTGTACCGTTTGTTTGTGGATTATCGGATGAAATTCTAGTAATTCTAGAATAGAGTTCTGTGCCTTGGTGCACCTCAGTATTGAATAGTTCCTTTTCTTGGGATATTTTAAAATCCTTGGATACTTCAAAAAATCCTTTGGTCCACAGTGACCACTACAATGGTGATAAAGTAGTTGTTTATTTCCTTGAGCTATCTCGTTTTTACCTCCTATGAGCTATAAAGTTATTCAAGTGATTATTCACTACTATTTTACTTGCGGGGCAAATTTGTTGCTCACCCTTGCTTTCCTTAAGACTTTTCATTTAGTGCAGCACGTGGCGAGAGCTCGGGAAAGGATAAGAGAAAGGGCAAAGCTACTGATTAGTTTTATTTAATTGTACTAGAATCATCGTTGTATCAAGACTTATTATTTGATGTCATGTATTAAGACCTATGTACTCTTATGTATTAAGTTATGTTTTGGAGTAGTCTTGCTTTCGAGACTTGGGACAGGATTATTTATGTTATATCAATATAAATATTCCTTTATTTCCGCTGTAAGTTATAAATTGTATGACGTATGTATTAGATAGTGACGAACCAGGTCCGCGGTTCGGGTGACCCAGATTTGGGGGCGTCACAACAGCTCCCACTTTCACCGGATCCATCGAAATCCCGTCTTTATCAATAACATGCCCAAGAAATTGAACACGCTCCAACCAAAATTCGCATTTGGAGAATTTCGCATATAATTTCTCTCTCCTTAACTCTTCCAATGTCACCTTCAAGTGTTCTACATGCTCTTCCTTAGTTTTGGAATATACCAAAATATCGTCTATGAATACCACCACGAATTTATTCAAAAATGGTTTAAACACTCTACTCATTAAATCCATAAATGCTACAGGTGCGTTTGTTAAACCAAATGACATAACTAAAAACTCATAGTGGCCATATCTAGATCGAAATGTTGTCTTTGGTATGTCTTCCTTTCTCACCTTCAACTGATGGTACCCATTTTGCAGATCTATCTCTGAAAAATATCTCGCTCCCTTAAGCTGATCAAACAAGTCATCGATCCTTGGCAACGGATACTTATTTTTAATCGTGACCTTGTTGAATTCTCTATAATCAATGCAAAGACGTATTGATCCGTCTTTCTTCTTGACAAATAACACCGGTGCTCCCCACGGTGAAACGCTCGGGTGAATATACTTCTTATCTAGCAGCTCTTGCAATTGTACCATCAACTCCTTTATCTCTATCGGAGCCATTCGATACAGGGCTTTTGATATAGGGGTTGTACCCGATACTAGATCGATTACAAATTCAATTTCTCTATCTGGTCGTAGTCCCGGCAAATCCTCTGGAAACACGTCCGCAAAATCCATAACTATCAGTATCTCCTCCAGCTTTGCACCCACCTTTCGTGTATCGACTATGTAGGCTAGATCTCCTACACATCCTTGTCTCAACATCTTCCTGGCCTGCATCATCGTCAGACAACTCATTTGTCTAGGCAACTCCTCAGGATCTGACTCAGGTTCATACTCTAGTTCTACAACAGTGGTCAGTGGGGATGGCTCCCTCTGCACTAGCTGCTCCCGGACCACATGAATAACTCGGGGCTCCTTCTCCCTAACTTGGTTGGACCCTCCTATATCAGTCATCCTGCCATCAAAAATTTAAGCTTAATTACTACTCGATACTACACACGAGCACATAAGTTATAGCACATAAAGTTTTTATTTTATTTTTATGAATTCCCTAATTCATTCCTTAGAACTCAATAAGAGTTTTAACACCACTATGTTTTCGATTCTTTACAAGGCTAACTCCTAAGGTTCCCCACCTAAGGTTCTTAACCTACAGCTCTGATACCAACTTGTGACACCTCCAAATCCGGGTTACCTCAAACCACACAGATTTGGTGCTCACTATCCATACATAACCACTATCTACCCATAAACAAAAGGTTTTAAGTAAAGCAAACTAAATAATAAAACAAAAGAAATATCTCCCATAAAAGGGTTACATAGCTTTTCAAAATAAGTCACAGGTTCTCTAACCTTTATTACATTTTTTAAAACGCGGAAATATAAATAAATAGCTAATAAGTCTTAGTTACACTATCACATAAATAAAATAAACAAGTGTCTTCACGTAATAGCAAAACATCATCACTTGCTTATTTTTCCTTTTCCTTTGCTAGTAGACGGCTCATCTGTCTTCTCAGTTTTAGCTGCAAGGGTTTAGTATGCAAGGGTGAGCAAAACAAATGCCCACTAAGAGAACAATGAACATTTCAACAAATAACTTATCTGTATGGTGTAATTTCATGTTGATAATAATCTAGAATGGAAACATCTAAAAGCTCAATAGAACAAAATAGAACATTAAGATATACTGAGGGTCGCAAGACCACAAACCATGTCCTAGGTTAACAGATAAGTTTGTTGTAACCTTTAATAGTTTAATAAACTATAACTGGACTAACCATCTCGTACTCAGGGTGATCTGAAAGTAGTATGCACACAAGCCAATCATATTTGATATGATGTAGCATATACTTTGTAATCTTATTCGTCTGTTAAAGGCATTTTACTTTATCTACATGGTGTTGTTATATTAAATGTGATAAACCCATAGTTTTTGTAGCGAATGCGATTTTTGTGATTAAATAAAAATATTTATTGAGTTATATAAATATTTTTGCTAATTTATTTATTGAGTAAAATAAATAATTTATAAAGTTATGGTGAAAGAATTTATGTTAAATGTTATTTAAATGTGATTTGATGTGATTATTCTAATTTAATTTAATAATTAAATTAGATGATTGAATGATTTATTTGAATAAATAATTTATTCGGTGTTATTGTTATTGGTTAAATAGAATTATTAATTAAAGTTTAATTAAATTAAAAGTGTGACAATTAAAACTATATAGTAAAATGGATTATTAAAATAAATGAAAAATAGTTTTAATTAGATAAACCAAACAAGGCCTTGTGACCATTAGTTGGTAAAAATGGATTATTTTCTTTGGTTCAACCAAACAAAGCCTAGTAGCATTTGGAATTCTATTTTTTTTTTAAGTTGGCCAAACATGGCCTAACTCTTGATTTCTTTAACTGATTAATTTTTAAAGCTAAGTACGTTAAAATTGAGTTCATCAGTTGTTAAAAAAAAGAGAGCAGAGTTGTATCAAAGCAAGAACATAGAGAATTAGATGAGAGAAATTGAGAGAGAAGTTTGGAATTGGAAGTAGGAATTCAAGCAAGGAGAATTAATCAAGTTTTTTTTAAGCAATAGAAAGTATAATATTCTTCATTGTATTTCTTTTAATTTACTTTACTGTATATGAAATTAGTTGTTCAAAGCATGAATTAGTTGATGTAATTGTTAGTAAGCATGTACTAGATGATTATATGGTGGTTATAAATCAATTTGAATGAATTAATCCATGAAAGTATGTTTTAGAGTGAAGTTTTTGGTTTTACAGAGCTTTATTTTCATGTATGGTTTATGTGCATGAAATTGATGTACAAGTTGATTATTAACTGGTAAATTGGCATTTGATTATGATTATATAATGAAAAACGAAAAGAATGCAAGTAGAATGGATTAAAATGGTTTAGAGATGGATTTACAGTGATTGATTTCATTGATATGGCTAAAACATGAGTATTTAGTTTAAACAGTGAATTTTTGGGTTTTAATTAGTTGATTAGGTGTATTATAATGGTTAAATTGGTTAGAAACATGTTGGGTAATTGTTTTCTAGCATGTTGGATGTCTGGATGTGTTTAATTTGTGTGTTGGATGGTAGAATTCAAGAAATTTTGGCCTAAGTTTTCACTAGTTCGCGAACTGTAGGAGATGACTGCCGAGTCTCTCGCCCCGGCGAGAGAAATGAACTGTAAATCTTCACCATGACGAGAATATTGTTAAGAAAATTTTCGCCCCAACGAGGTTTCTCCCTGACGAGCTTTTTGTTAAGGAATTTTCCCGCCTCGACGAAGGAAACAGTAACTGAAATTTTTATTTTTATTTTTCTTTGTGATTTTACTATGATGCTATAAACAAGTTTAAAACTTAAATTAAGGTATAAAGTGACTAAGAAGATACCACAATGGTTGTTAAGCAAGTACTTGTTGATTATCGAATGACAATCGAGATGTTATAATGATATAGGATAAGATCGAATCTTAAAGTGTATATTGTTTTGTAACTAATTATTGTTACCATTTTATAATCGAAATGTATAGGTCGATTAAGGAACGTGAATTATTTAAATCTGTAATCTACGCACGAGGCAAGTTTTTCCTCTCTTAAACTTGTTATTTCATTTAAAGCAAGTTTACTTTCATTGAGCAAGCTTATTAACCTTAGCTTATTATTATTCAAGCAAGGTTGTTATCATGTCAAGTGTTTATATTTACTCCAGTCATTTATTGTTCGATCATTGATTGTTATTCAAACTTTGAACAGAATTTCTATTGTACAAACTTTATTAATGAATCAAATGCTTTAGTGACTAGCAAACCCTAATTGATTCAACTAATCCTTAGTTGATGAGCGTTCTAAAGACTTAGAATATTTTAAAATTGTTCCAAACCAAGTTCCTTTTGGTATGGATTTTGATGCTACACTGAGATGAACAACCCTGATATAGGGGATTAATTACACGATAGCGTTAAAATGTTTGTGCACAATACATTGTACAAAGGGCTGATCCCCCTGAGTACGAGATGGATGGTCCATAGTCTATAAGACTGTTAAAGGTTACAGTAGAAATACTTGTTAACATAGGACATAGTTCGAGGTCTTGTGACCCTCATATACAATTTTAAACCTTGAATTCTATAATCAGTTCTTGAGCCAAGTATCCTATTAAGCTTTCATATCTCGATTGGTTATTGATTGAATTCAGAAAACTATAATACCTCAGTTGAAATCTATTTCGTTAATTATTATTGTTATTATGCTTGTGGGCAATTGTTTGCTCACTCTTGCATTGAACTCTGCAGCTAAGACAGAAAAATCAGACGAGCCGTCCACGAGTAAGGGAAAGGGCAAGATGCAGAAGTAGCTAAAGACTTGATATCTATTTGATGTTTTATTGTAACAAGACTTATTTAATTTTCTGTTTTAATTCCGCATTGATGTAATAAAGGTTAGATAACCTAGGATTTGTTTGATTAAGAGATTTGAGACGTAACCCTTTTTGTGGGAAGATATTTCATTTAATTTGATTTAAATTGTCCTTTATTATGGGTAGTTAGTCTTGAATGTATGGTATAGTGAACACCAAATCTGTGGAGTTGAAGTACCCGGATTTGGGGGTGTCACAGTTTTGAGCAATGCTTTTAGAATCATGATGGTGATCATGCTAATGAGATCTAAATTCTAGATAGCTCATAAACTAAAATCGTTCCTAATCGTTGGATTACTAAAAAGGGGATTAGTGAATCCGGATAGATTAATACATACGTTGCTTGCTCTTAAGAAGAGGATAATTGATCTCATAATCATTTGTGTGGAGACACTAAAGCAAGTGTCACTACAAGAAAATGGCCCAATAGCGACCAAAGGTATTAGCGACCGCACCATTCGGTCGCTAATTCTCATAATAGCGACCGGTATTAGCGACCGCATGGAGTATTGGTCGCTATTATCTATCAACGACCGCATTCGGTCGCAGGTCGGTCGCAAATGCAAAAATTGCCGCCTTAAATTTGGCGCAAAATTTTGTGGGCTAACTTGTTGCGACCAAAACCTTTCAGTGACCGGGTCCGGTCGCTAAAACATCCACGTCATTAAAAATCAGCGACCGCATGCGGTCGCTGATAGCGGTCGCTGATTCTCTTTTAGTCTATTCAGATTCAGGCAGTCGAGCAAACCAGTAACGAGGGAGAAGAGGGATAAACCAGTAAAGAGGGAGAAGAGGGAGAAGAGGGAAAAGGCCGCCCCCGCCACCGCCCCCGCCACCGCCGCCGCTGCCGCTGTCACCGACCAAGCTAGCAGCCGCCGGAGAGCTCTTTTGTCTCCGATTCCTTTCAGCCAAACTACCTTTAATTCCCCCTCTGATCAGGTATTGTTGTTAGTTCTTAATATTATCCTTGATTTGAAGAATGAGTAGTTTGACATAGGCCTCTTTATTCTTGCTTTTAATTTTTACTCATTTATAGTATTTGGGGTTGACAAAATAATCAAGTTATTTGGTAATTTTTACTCAATTGGAGTATTTGGGGTTAACAAAATAATCAAGTTATTCGGTAATTTTTACTCAATTGGAGTATTTGGGGTTAACAAAATAATCAAGTTATTTGGTAAAACAAGGGGGTAATGGGTAATGATATATCAAGCTTGATGTAATTATTAACTCCAAGACACTGCTTTTGGAGATTAGACTGAATGATTTGCAGGGTTGCCAATCTGCTTGAAGCTAATTAATATTTTAACTGAACTTTATTTATAACCTCACACCCTATTTGATTTGTCCATTAGTGCTTATATAGTTATATTGTAGAAAAACATGGGCCTGACCCAATCCCAATATTGGAAATCACTGTGTCTGGACAACCCCCATACAGGCTCGAGTCCAGCCAAAAACATTAGGCCATGGGTGTATAGCTGTATCCGTTTATACATCAAATCTAAGAAGTAGTAATATTAAGTTCTAATACCAGCGAATCAGTACAAAAGCCAATATCAAAGTGCTAAACAAAGAGTAAACCAAAAAACAAAAAACAAAAATCTGCAACCAGTCAACTAATTGACTGAGCAATATAACTATTAACTAGGACGATTTCAGTTCAATGCACGACATTAAAGGAAATTATCATTGAATAATCTCTGCAAAATCATCAAGTAATCTCATCCTGTGAAAATCCTCATGCGAGCTTGCCGATGCTTTGCCGATTAAGGATTTCTGCCAGAACTGACCAAAATGTGACTAAAAGATCCAAAATGAGCAGTAATAACGAAACGAAAGATTAGGTTTCCCACCAAATCTCCTTCTTCAAAACTAGGGGGGAACCAGGAGGGAAACTAGGGGGAAAAGTACAGGAAACGAACCCGTGATCTTAATTGGGTGGGTTCATTTGATAACTGTGTACAACAGTGTTCAATAATGAGGCATATTTTTGGATTAGCTGTTTCCATAAATGAATAGGAGAAACTCTCAAGTCTTAAAACACCCTCTCAATACAATCATAATGCTTCCAAACTCTCAAATCATAATACCTTTGAAGTGACCTAGATATTGACCGGTGGGGACTTAATTAGGTAAGCCATCCTTCTCAATACAATCATAATGCTTCCAAATAACCAATCTCTATCTATTTGATTAGACTAGTAACTAGTAGTAACATATAAACCAAACCAAACCAAACTTCTATCTTAACTCTTACACTAATAAAATTTGAAATATCCCTTCTTTTTTTAAGATACATTTGAAACTTACAAAATATGATAAATTTGAACTTATAACCCATGGAATTATGGAAGCAAGTCATTTACGCAATTAAGAAGTAATTGTGCACCTTTAGATTACAAAGTAAGACACCGACAATCAATTAATAAATGATGTATTATTAATGAAACATAAAACTATAGATGAACATTCAAAGAGTCTTAAGCAACCTACCTCAACGGTAAACTTGTCATTTCACTTGAGCACTTTCAAAGGTTCTCATTTCAAACCACAACTAAGTACAATTTACTTAGTGTTTCTAAAGCCTAGTCTTTCTCAAGTTTCGGGGGAGAGCCGAGGGGCTGAGTAGGGGGCATTGTACGTAGGGGCCAATAACTGACCGGTAGGGGGAGAGCTTAGCCAATAACTGACAAGTCATATGCTTGCAAGTATGCTTAAATGTTAATCATATGCTTACAAGTATGCTCAAGTCATATGCTTACAAGTATGTTGAGAGTTGTATGCTTACAAGTATATTAAGAGAGTCTGACCATGCTATACATTAATAAGCTCATGTTGTCTGCAGTAGGTACCGTGATATCATGGACCTTTATTCACACCGTAGTTGGATGAGACGACGAAAGTCAAGTGCGCAGATAGGTGCTACAGCTGAATTTAGAAATGGTTGTCAAGTGTTTTTGGATTATGCGTTTAGTCACCCGGAATGTGTGAATGGTCAGAACAAGATAAGATGCCCTTGTTTGAAGTGTAAGAATGTCAATTATATGGACAGAGACATGGTAAACTATCATTTACTTGTGTCTGGGTTTCATGAAAAAATTACGAAGAATGCTGGTGGGCACTTGGGCAGAGAAGAGATAGTGGTATCGCACAAGTACACAATCCGGGCAGCAGTACCCATCGTATGAATGAAATGGTTCATGATATTGCAGGGCCGGATTTTGATTGGGAACAAGGGAGAGAGCAACCTATGAATTCTGATGCCAAAGCGTTCTTTAAGTTACTAGACGAAGGTAGCGAGTCGTTGTGGCATGGTTGCACCAAACACACTACGTTGTCTGCAGTTGCGACATTACTTAACATCAAGGCTGATCACAACATGAGCCATGAGTGTTTTGAGTCACTCTTGAAGGCCATTAAGAGTATGTTGCCTGACGGTAAAAAATTGCCCGATAACTACTACTATTGTAAGAAAATGGTGAAGAAGTTGGGTCTTGGATACCAAAAGATCGATGCATGTCCAAATGATTGCATGTTGTTTTATAAGGAAAACGAACATAAGACAAATTGCACGTTTTGCGGTCATGATCGGTTCAAGCCTATTAAAGAAGGTGTGACTACAAAAAAGACAAAAATACCTTTGAAGATTTTAAGGTATTTTCCAATTACACATCGGCTCAAAAGATTGTACATGTCTTTAAGAATAACTGAACATATGACTTGGCATGCGAAATCTCCAGCTAAAGATGGAGAACTTAACCATCCCGCAGATGGGCAGGCTTGGAAAGATTTCAACTTATCACATCCTGGGTTTGCATTGGAACCTAGAAATGTGAGACTTGGATTGTCCACTGATGGTTTTAACCCATTCGGCCACTCAGCTGTTCCGTACTCCTGCTGGCCTGTGATTGTAACTCTGTACAACTTGCCTCCTTGGATGTGTATGAAGCAACCATACTTGTTTCTTTCACTCGTAATTCCTGGTCCCAAGAGTCCTGGAAAGAACCTAGATGTTTACTTGAGACCTCTTATAGACGAGTTAAAGGTATTGTGGGAGGATGGAGTACAGACTTGGGATGTTTCCACGAAAACAAATTTCAACCTTAGGGCAGCGGTTATCTGGACTATAAATGACTTCCCTGCTTATGGTATGTTATCTGGCTGGAGTACAACACGGGAAGTTGGCTTGTCCATATTGTATGGAGAATACAAAGTCTTTCAATCTATCAAATGGTCGAAAGCCATGCTGGTTTGACTGTCATCGTCGTTTCTTGCCGGTAGATCACCCGTTTCGAAGATATAGAGAAAACTTCAGGAAAGGGAAAGTAGACAATGATATGCCTGCATCGCGATTGTCGGGAACGGAATATGCGAGATCGTGTGATGAGATTGCCGGTTATCCCATTTGGTAAGATTGTTGCCTCTGACATCATCGATGGGTTTGGCGTATCTCATAATTGGGTTCGGAGAAGCATCTTTTGGGAACTGCCTTATTGGTCTACAAATTTAATTCGTCATAATCTAGATGTGATGCATATTGAGAAGAATGTGTTCGACAATGTCTTTAACACCGTGAATGAGTGTTCTGGGCAAGACGAAAGATAATGATAAGGCACGGTTGGACATGAAAGATATTTGTAAAGCGTCCTGGATTAGAACTTTATGAATCTCGTAATGGTCGGATGGTCAAACCGCATGCAAGGTACACATTGTCCAAAAAACAAGTTGAAGATGTGTGCACATGGTATTAAGTCTCTGAAACTACCAGATGGATATTGCCTCAAACATTGCAAGGTGTGTCACAGGTGGCAAATTTCAAGGGATGAAGAGTCATGACTGTCATGTGTTCATGGAGAGGACTAATGCCTATAGCATTTCGGGGACTTGCTTGATAAACCAATATGGGATGCTTTGACTGAACTTAGTCGTTTCTTCAGAGACATATGTTCAAAAACGTTAAATGAAAAGGACATGTCTGTACTTGAGAAGAACATCATTGAGATCACGTGTAAGCTTGAAAAAATATTCCCACCTGGTTTTTTTGACTCCATGGAGCATTTGCAAATCCATCTACCCTATGAAGCTCGTGTTGGTGGTCCAGTTCAATATAGATGGATGTACCCTTTCGAGAGGGTGATGGGAAAACCTTAAGAGGAAGGTGAAGAATAGAGCTTACGTCGAGGGGTCGATATGTGAGGCATACAGTTTCGATGAGATATCTACGTTTGTCTCAGACTATTTTCCCGACGAAGTTTTGACAAAGGCCAATCGAGTCCCGAGACATGATGATGGGGGCAATGTTGAACTAAATGGTCGGCTTTCTGTATTTGGTCTACCGGGTCGCGCTTATGGAAAAGGGAAGCGCATATTCCTCTCTAAGCAAGAATTACATGCTGCCCATACTTACATTCTTCTCAATTGTGAGGAGATTGACGAATTTGTAAGGTATACATGTAAAATGATTCTGAATCATTGGACCTATATCTTAACCTGCAATTAGTCTTATACATTCAAATCTGTTAATGTTTATAAAATTATATAGATCATACGATGACAAGTTAAAAGCGAATCAGCCCGGCATCACTGATAAAGATATTCAACTCAGTCGTGATCAAAAATTTGCACTTTGGATAAAGGACAAAATAAGTTAAGTTAATTAAGCACGACATATATAGTATTAATTTATGAATTCATTTAACTTAATAGAATTTTTGTAGGCTCTTAATGAGGGAACCATTCCTCCAAATATACAAGTCCTAGCTATGGGCCCAGACCGGGACCAAGTCAGCCGCAATGGTTACAAAATAAATGGTTGTGAATTTCATACAAAGACATATGCTCGCGGTAAAAGAACAACTAACACTGGAGTGTGTGTTCAAGGAGATTGTTACAATGAGTTGGGTCGTGCCTTTTATGGGGAGTTAGAGGAAATCATTGAGTTGTCGTACAAGGGTACTTATAGGGGTCATATTAACTTGTTCAAATGTCGTTGGTTTGATTCAGAAAAAGGGATACGTGTCGATCGACATGGAATCGTCGATATTGACCTCCATAGGTCCACGTACGTCAACGCACCATTTGTGTTGCCAACTCAAACAGTACAAGTATACTACACTCCTAGTCCTATTAGGAAAAGAGATAGACCGCTTGTAGATTGGCAAGTTGTAATTCATACTCCCGCGCGCAGTTGTGTCTAATTAGTAGACGGGGAGTTCTACCAAGAGGAGATGCTTCATAGACCTCCTATAATAAATATCAAGGACAACAATGAAGTAATCTAGTTAGAGGGTGGAGATGAAACTGATGAATTGGATCCCGAGTCAGTACATGTGTCAGATGACATTGATACTGAGGAGGAAGAATTATTGACTGACACTGACACTGAATCTGAAGAAAATGATGGTTATGAATCTCCAATACCTCAGCAAAATGATTCTGACTCAGATAGCGATTCTCATTAAAATGTATGTTTAGTTTGACTTGTATTACATACAATTGCATATATACATGTTCTTTATATCCTTGTCATGTTTATGTACCTTTCATTTGTAGTTGTTGTAGTTAACTATTTTATACAATTACAACATCACTATTATCATTTATATTTGGTCATGTAAATCATATAACTCATAATAAATCCTAAAATTTTGGTGAAAAAAATGTCTTCTGAACCAGCACGTACGTTAAGCATCATATATATATAAGCATTTTATATATATACTTTCCATAAATATATACTAATGTCAATTGCTTTTAATATTGTACTAAAATTACTTATCTTTATTTTAAATTGTTGAATATTGTAGTGATTTTCAAGATAGTAAGATTGTGAAGTGTATTTCACAATTATGCTTACAAAACTGGCCTACGCCAGCGATTACGTGGGCGAGTACACCTCTCGCCCACAAGGATGCAGTTTGGGCTGAATTCCAGGTATATTTTTTAAAAAATTCTGACATATAATATAGTTAATGAAATAATAAATTGTTTAGTACATTAATTATGGTAATATCACCGTTTTAATATTAGTATTGTTGTTTTATTTGCAGAAAAGGTATAAATGGGACGACGCGCAAGCATCAGTTATTCAGACACTTTTCTGGCAGAAGTGCGCAGTCCGTACCAAAGATAATCTGAACAAGGAACGACAAAAAGCCCTACATAATGCAGAGATAGACCATCCTGGACAGGGTGAGCAGTATATGCATGAGCATAGCCCCAGGTGGTGCGCGCAGCCCGTATGGACGGAGATGTGTGACCAGTGGAGAGCTGAGACCTGGGTTAAGCGACGCAAGACTGCCGCCTCAAACAGATCCTCAGGTGCACATGAAGGCGAAAAGGTAAAAGGCACGTATAGGGGCGGCAGTATATCACAGGTGCAACATATTGCTGCCAAGGTACGTATGAATAGCAAACTTGTTGGCTTAATGAATAGTATTTTTATGTTTACAGTCAAGGTTTGTAAAATATCATATGTTTACATATTAATATGATTTTATGTTTTGTAGGAGGCTCAGTCTTAGGGCCAGCCTATCAATTGGCTGGATGTGTACGTGGCCACCCGCGATGGTCTGCCTGAGGCTGTCCAGATAGCGGTAATAAGTTGTTAGAACATTGATATGTCGTATATATATAATTTTTACGACCTTTTGCTACCATTTTATATTTGTTTTTAACTATTTAATTGTTAACCTGCTGACAGGACACGTATAAGAGCTTAATGAACGAGCGCTATCCTGAGGGCACTCCGCGTCCGCCGATTGATCAAGAATTGTGGGAGAGGGCGTCAGTCGTTAAGAAGAACTATGTCAAAGGCCAAGGACAACGACGACGCCCGACCATCAGTGGCACAGGCAGCTCTGCTACCCAGTCTACACAGTCATCGGGTCATCCAGCCTACCATACCCCCGCTGACTACGTGAGAGTGATTTGTCGAGATCGTGATCTTCTTCGTATACTGGGCGGGCATCTGCAGTCTCTGAGTCCTGATGAGTTAGCGGATGCAGTGGCGGCAGCAGCACATCATCAGGATGGCGATGAGGTAATTACTATTGTTTAGCTTGCCTTCATTTTGCTTTGCATAAGTAATACCTGTTTCAACACATGTAACATGTTGTATTCTTTTGTTAATTACAGGATCCTACTGACTTGGGCGATGATGCATGAGGACCTAGGCTTGTTTTCTACATATTTAAAGTTTTATACTCTTAAATTCATTTTTTGGACAATTGTATGATACTTGAAGATGACATTTGTATATATTTCTTTAGTTCATATTGCTTTATTAATGTTTATATAGTGTTGGTTTATATATGGCATTGTGGATGGACGGATGTTTATATATATTGTTGTGCATGCATATGAAACAGGTTGGATGTTTATATATATACTGTTGTGTGTTGGGATATAAAACAGGTACAAAACAGGTACAGTTTTTTTGGGAAATCCATAAAATACTGCAATTTTTTTTTTTAAATTTAACATCAGCGACCGCATGCGGTCGCTAATACATTTATGCGGTCGCTGATATAAAGTAACTATTAGCGACCGCGTCGGTCGCTATTACTGGTCGCTGCCACATGTGCCACGTCACTCATGCGAACTGACTCATGCTGACTCAGCTTAGCGACGGACGCGGTCGCTATTGACGGTCGCTGAACTGCCGGTCGCTGATAGTGGTCGCTGATGTGCACACCAGCGACCAGATTGTCTGCGACACTTATCAGCGACCGGCGTCGGTCGCAGATATCTATCAGCGACCGATAGCGGTCGCTGATAGGCGGTCGCTGATAAGCTTTTTTGTTGTAGTGTGTGTAGGTGCTTATTAGAGAATAAGTTCACTGAACATGGCTCGCTAACGAATACCTAATGGAGTTTTACTCGCCTGTCAATAGGAATTCCTCTAGTGATAGTAGTACAAGTGATCCTTGGACTTGATATCATCGTAGTATCTTGTGTATGATGAGTTATACTTTGACATATCCCTTAAGACCTTTAGGGTATAACAAAGGGTATGATTGGGTATAATAAGTTTTACATGGAGATAGGTGAATGGTCAACAAAGAATCTATCACTTCTAGTAAAAGGAGTGAATATCCTATGTGATTTGATAAATGACAACTCGGAAGTCTTTGGCCAAAGCAGAATGAAATTAGAAAGGAGTTTCTAATTTGCATTAATCAGAGTTGTGCATTTGAGAATCGAAATATATATAATTAAATAAAATAAGACTTGACAGTAAATCCATGTCTTATATTTAATTGGGACATTATATGGTAGAAGGATTGAATTGCACGGTAACTATTCATTGAAAGGTTCTTTTGTGATTAATGTTGAAATCTATATTATCTGGGAAGTCGTTGATCGCAAAGGAGGCTTACCCTTATTGCAGAATAAATATTATTTATTTAAATGAATTAAATAGTTTAATTTATTTATTTAAATAAGATTAGAATTGTTCTAATTGATTTATTCACAACCGGTTTAATATGGAGAACCTAAAGGGTCACACCGCAAAAGAAAAATATTTATTTAAGAAGTAAATGGCATAATTGTAATAATAAGTTAAGTGTATTTTATTTAATCTATGGAGTTAAAATAAATTAAATAGCTTAATATTTATTATTTAATATTTTAGAAATATTAAATATAAATTAATAAGAGGAGTCTTATTATTATTATTATTACTATTACTATTATTTAATTCCTAATAGGGATTGAGAATTAATTAATAGAAGTACTCTCTCATGAATTCCTAATTAGATTAGGAGTTTAATTTAATTAAAGGAGTTTAATTAGAATAGAAACTCTAATCCTAAATAATTTAGGGAAGGGTTTTCCTACATCTATAGATAAAAGAAGTCTTATCATAGATTAGGGTTACACACTCTTGCATAAAAATTGTAGAGAATACTTCTAATTTCTATAAAGATAGAAACTAGGGTTTTGCCAAACACCCATCTTGTTGAATAAGTATTATTCCTTGGTGGATCACCTCTAGAGGCCAAACACTTGGGTGGCTAACGTTGATCAAAGGAAGGAATTTAATCGATGGAATTCAAGGAGAACATGAAGGAATTGGAGGTGAAGTTGTACCTGAGGAAGCTAGAATTCTACAAGGGTATATAATTCTTATTCTCCATCTCTTTCGTTTAATTAATAATTATGCATAAAGAAAGATCATGGTGATGGTTTGTATAAAATTTTAAAATCTGATTTTATTGCACTTCCGCTTTATTTATGTAATTTGATTACATGTTCGCGTTATACAAACCTAGCATGATCAGCCCGTTGTACAATGTATTATGCACAACCATTCAGCGCTTTCGCGTAAGTATTCCCCTATACTAGGGTTGTTCTTCTCAGTTTTGTCATTCAAGAGTTTAGTTCAAAAAAATAGGGTTTGAACAACATAAGTCGTGATCAAAGATCAACAACAGTGATATACAATGATATAGATATTGTATATCCATGGTAATAGAATAATGCTTTCAATTAACTTGAGCTTTGAACAACGAGAATCCAAAAGTCAGAAATTTATTATATGCAATGATAACTTGCTAAATAACAGAATAGGATTTAGAAACTTGCGTTAAATAAGCTTGGGTTTAGAAACTCATTTAGCATAAAAGAATTATGGGTAAGAGACTTGCCTCGTGCGTAGTTTTCTTACTTATAAATCACGTACATTAAACAACCTACACATTCCGTTTACATAACAATAACAATGATTAGTTACAATATTCTCAACACTTCAAAACCCACTCTCATCCAACCTCATCTAATATCTCAATTGTTTTTTGATTAACAAACTCACTTCAGAAGTTACATGTTTAATTATAACAATATCACACTGATAGACTCCACGGCACGCTTGCGTGAGGTGGTCGTCGCCCGGTTCATTTCCAGCAAGTTATAAGGTAAAATGCTCATAACACCTCAACCCTTTGCCTATATTGAGACGAGAACCTTGGTACAATTGCTCTGCGCTAAGAAGCTTGCGTTGAATGGACACCAACGACACCTAAACCCCGTACTTATAAAAGCAGGAACCTCGGTACAATCGACGATTGATGGTTCAGTAGAATGACACCACAAACAACTATGATCTGTTGAATGATAGGTCAATAATTGAATCTCAAGAAAACTAAGAAATTAATCTAGGAATTCTCAAAGAACCAAAAGATGAGAAAAATCTCACAAGAATTTTATTAATAAAAAGTAATCTAATTTCTAATTACACCACCCATGTATTCTATTTATACTAATAGAATAAACCCTAAATCCTAAAAGGAATATAAATCCAATTGGAAATCCAATTCTACCTAACTAATTAATATGGAAATCAAATCATATATAATAAATATCCTAATTACATTAGAAATCTAAAAGATATGAAAAATCTCTATAATAATGAAATTAAATCTTAGAAAATCTAAAAAAATGCGTTGCCTCGAAAAATGCGCTGAACTTGCTGACGCCCTAGCGCAGGGCGCGCTGGAATTGGCCTTGCTGCGGCGCGGGGCACGCTACACCTGCAGAACCCTCAAACCTCCTTGGCGCGGGGCGCGCTGCTCTGGCAGATTTGACCATTTTGCCCTTTTACGTCCCGAACGTGATTCTTTGCTCCTCTTTCGTTCCCTTCATTGAACTTGAATCTTTGGATGAACATAATGAATGAACTTAGAATCATATCCAATGATGAAAGCTTTGCCACGAAGCTTGAATCTCTTTCTTTCATTCCCGGTAATGAATGATGAATCGGCTTGTGTTGATTTGGTCTCACTAAATATATTGTGTCTAGTAATCCCAAATCATAGAATTTATCCTCTACTCGCGATTCACTTGAATTTAGCCTCAAATTAAGAATTCTGGAGTAATTTTTAGCCCAATCACTCACGATCATTTGTTCTATACCCGGAACATGAGTTGACTCTTGATTGCTTGATACGAGCCTGGTCAGGATCTCATTATTCCCTTCCTCTTGAAAAGGATTTGTCCCCAAATCTGACATCCCCTCCTCTTGAAAAGAATTTACCTATAAATCTGATCTTACATGAAAACAGATTAAGTTAGTAGTATCAAACAATTCATAAGCACAAGCCTTACCTAGCATATGAAATATATAAACAATATCAACAATGCAAGTAAGAATATGAAGATAATTATCAAAAACTCCAACTCCTGAAAAGAACACAACAACATCTGGAAACTCCCTCGAAATGACATGAACATCTTGTAAACATCTCTTTCCAAGCAGTGATCGAATCGACATAACACCCTGCAATCAAAATTTCTATCTAAGAAATCAAATGCATAAATAATAAAATAAACGCAAATAAAACTATGAAAAGTCCTATATCCTCCTGGATCAAATATCATTATGTAGAACTCTCCAAGATGTATAAACTCCCATTCACGAATTCCCGCATCAAAAATCAACGTGATGATCTCGTCCATTCGCAAATACATCCATTGACGAATTCCCAGATCAAAAATGAATCCTATGATCTCGATCATTCGCACAAACTTCCATCCCATTGCACTTGGATCAAATAACAATCTTTGACACTTTCTGATACAATCCTGACCAGGCTCACATTAAGCGTCATTGACTCAACTCAAGCTTCGAGGGGTCAACAAACGAATTCAATTAATTGGGCTAGAATCTACTCAAGGATGCTTACATTGGAGCTCAATTCATTTGAACATCGAGGAGAGGGTCATTCATGTTATTTGGGATTGCTAGATACGATCTATATAGTGAGACCAAATCAATGCAAGTCAAGCGTTCGAAATAGTGTTCATCATGTTCGTTGGTATCGTCTAATCAGTAATGAAGATATGTGTAAATTAATGCAAAGATTAGCATTCTTACGACGTTATGGATGTCCAAGAAAGCTGAAGAGGTTATGTTATATAATGGGACAACACGAGGTTGGATCGCTT
The DNA here is from genome assembly GCA_034770075.1 of Aralia elata. Taxonomy (NCBI): domain Eukaryota; kingdom Viridiplantae; phylum Streptophyta; class Magnoliopsida; order Apiales; family Araliaceae; genus Aralia; species Aralia elata. The sequence continues at coordinate 48,776,091 of CM068382.1, forward strand.
GGAAAACAAACTCAGAAGTTGGGTTTCAGGGTTCTCGCCCCGGCGAGAATCGCAGGCTTATTTTTCTCGCCCTGGCGAGAACTCCTCTGGATATTTTCGCCCCGGCCCATACTGAAGCCGCCCCGGCGAAGACCTTTTTGGCCATTCTCGCCCCGACGAGGATTCTAGTTCAAAGTTTCTCGCCCCGGCGAGAACAGGTAAATTGGCCTGATACATTTTTCGAGGCACGTGGTTTTTGGCAGATTTCTTTCTTTTATTTTAGGGATTTACATATCTTTTATATTGCTAATGTAATTAGGATATTTATTAGATATGATTTGTTTTCCATATTAATTAGTTAGGCAGAATTTGATTTCCAATTGGATTTCTATTCCTTTTAGGATTTAGGGTTTTTTTAAGGTTTTATTCTATTAGTATAAATAGAATACATGGGTTATGTAATTCAATAAGATTTTATTCAATACAATTATTTTGTGAGGTTTCTCATCTTTTGGTTCTTTAAGAATTCCTAGATTATTTTCTTAGTTTTCTTGAGATTCAATTATCGACTTATCATTCAACAGATCATAGTTGTTTGTGGTGTCATTCTACCGAACCATCAATCGTCGATAGTACCGAGGTTCCTGTTTCTCTATAAACACGAGGTTTAGGTGTCGTTGGTGTCCATTCAACGCAAGCTTCCTACAACAAAGCAATTATACCAAGGTTCTCGTCTCAATATAGGCGAAGGGTTAAGGTGTTGTGAGCATTCCACCTTTATAACTTACTGGAAACGATCCGGGCGACGACCACCTCACACAAGCGTGTCGTGGAGTCTATCATTTGGTATCAGAGCTAAGTTCCTAGCAGGTTACTTATCCTTTATTTTTCTTGTTGAAGAATAAAAAAAAGAGAAAAAAAATATTATTATTGTTGCAATTGCTTGGGATTCATAAGTTTCATGAATATTGGGATTATATTGAAGAATCTATCATTTGGTTCTATTGTTGGAATTTGTGAAATTTGAAGACATTAGGGTTTCACTCAAAATGATCTTAATTGGTAATCGTGAAAATTTAGGGGTTATCGTACGTCACATTTGCTATATTTTATTTTGTGATAAGTTCTTGTTGAATTGATAGAAAAGCTGAGATATTTATTTGGTCAATTCAAAAAGAACCTATTAGAGGGGATTTGAGTGGTAAAAGGCAAGAGTGTGAGATCAATTGAGGGTAAAAGTCGATTTGTGCGATACACGAGTGTTTCATATTTATGTGATACATTGTTAGAGCGAAACACGTAAGGGAGTGTGTGAGGAAATCTTTCTTTATGTACTAACCTTTGTTTTGCAGCAATCATGTATGGATATAATTGTGAAAATAATTTTGAGTGGCAAAAGAGATCTTTTCAAGGAAGGCGCGATCCTGAAGCTTATTTGAGTTGGGAGGAAAGGAAGGAACGAGAGTTTGGCTATCATAATTATTCCGAGCAGAAGAAGTTCAAACTTGCAGTTCAAGATTTTTCTGATTATGCAGCTATATGGTGGGCTGAATTTGTGCGTAGCAGCAAAAGGTATGGAGAACGTCCGATTGAGACGTGGAAAGAATTGAAAACCATGATGAGAAAGCGGTATGCTCTCCAGGACAACCTAGTAGGAGGAATTAACATACATCTCTGAAATATGTAGAGCAACCTTCAAGGCGTTCAACTTGTGATAATGGAAAGAAGGTTCGTAGACATGAAGATTTGCAGTGAGGATAACGAAGAGAAACTCCTAGGGTGTATATTGAACCGGCATCATTTGAGGACATCAGGAGAACATATAATGAGATAAGGGACGAGCATTTGAAGCGACATCAAAACATCTTTAAGGCACAAAAAGAGCAAGATCAGCCGCAAGAGGAAGAAGATGTAAGAGAACATGCAGTCCAAGGAGAATTGTTGGCTTCTAGTGTGCTAAATGAAGTCCATGACCAAGAGCGAGAAATTGAACGACAAAAAGAAAGTGGAAAAGAAATTTAAAAAAAGATTGAGTGTGCAAAAGAAAAGTGTGAAAAAGAAAATGAAAAGAGAGATGAGAATAAAAAGAATGAGAGTTAAAATAAACGAGAGAAAGAAACAGTGGAGAGTAAGAGTGAAAAAAGAGAGGAGAGTGAGTTGGAAAGTGAGTTGTATTTTGAAAAGCCAATGACTGTACATTCGTACAAGGCAGCGCTTTTGAATACTAACCAGATTAACTCTTCTTTGTCTAGTTCTGTTGTTTCTCTTATACAGGTGATTGAGGATATATCCCGAGCTATCATTCCATATCAGCCAGCTTATAGTATTCTCGAGGAGACGACGGAGTTACCAAGGCGGGTTGGAGAGTTGATGGAGTCTAACTTCATCAAAGCGGGTATTGTGGGAGAAAGCATTAGTGCGTGTGCTATTCATGAGATCATAGTATCTAAGGGAGATAAGACGTTGAGCTTGTTCGTTGATTTTGAATTGGTAAACAAGTATCAATATTATTTTCTTTGCTTAGATAATATGCTTGATAAATTGCATAGTACTTATGTTTTATCTACATGTGTTGATGACCATGTGATGATATTGCCTAGTCAATTTAGCATGAGAGAATATGATGATTGGAAAATTGTGTCTACATGTAACTTGTATAGGTGGTTAGTTATTTCAGTTAGATTAACTGATGCATCTAATGTTTTCATAAGTTATTTAAAACATGTTTTGCATGCTTCCATGGATAAATTTGTGTTTGGCTATTTTGAGGGTAAAGTCATCTTTATCATAAACTATGGAGGATATTTGATATTTGTTGAGTTGGTTTATGAGCATGCGTTATATTCTCGTTGTCAATATTCTTACTATCATTTGATAAATTCTCATTGTCAAAGTGTATATCTTCGTAGAATTTATTCTAGTGATTATTGTGGGTATTCTCGTTTTCAACATTTGTACTTACATGAAACGCATTCTAGGGTTGTTCATTCACATGTTGAATTAGATTTTGATCAATCGTTATATAGCATGTCGTTAATTGATAATGGTAGTGATCATGAATCTTCAGTAGAGAAATCTTCATTGCATGATTTATTATCATTTGGTAATGTCTTTCCATTAGAGTTGTTATCATTGCATGATTTTGAGAATTTTGTCTTGAATGGAAAAGAATTACTGTCATTTGGTATTGATTTGAAAAGTGATTATCATCAGAATGGATTGAGATGTGGTTTACATACATGTTTAGTTAAATCGTTGGGATTAGCTAATGCATTAAATGTTTTCATGTTAAATCATGTGTTACATTCTTTCATGGGAAAATTTGCTAATATCTGTGTTGATGATACTTCGACTTTTGTTAACACTTGGAAAAATTCTTTGGCATATGATGAGTTTGATTGTGAGTATCATAAGTATGCTAGTGAGTTTTTATCTTGTGGTGTTGGTTTTGATCTTTCAATTCCATTGATGTCGTTATTTGATTTTGCATTGGTTAATGTCAATGGGAAGGAAAAGGTTGAATTTGTTTTGCAGATTTGTGATGGGTTAATACTCATCGAGGAGAAAGGTTTAATTCGATTTACAAATCAATTCGAACAATGCATGCGAAGTCTAAAGGGAAGTATTTTGCTTTTTGATTTAGTAAACTATGCATGTGATTTTGAGTTATTTGATTTCTTTGTGATTAAGCAAAAGGTACTTGTTGATTTGTTTGGTTTTGTGTTTAATCCAGGAATTCAAGAACACTTGCGAATGCAACGAGTTGAATTTCAAATTTTGGTATTTGACCCGGGTGCATTGGAATGGAAGTTAGTACGAATGACCGAGATCATAAGGTTTACTTTTGATCCGGGAATTCGTCGTTGGGGGTATTTGCGAATGCACGAGATCATCACGTTGGTTTTTGATTCCGGAATTCGTGGATAGAAGTTGATGAAGTGTGAAGGGTTATACATACTGATATTTAATCCAGGAGGAGATAGAGCTTTTCATAATTTTAGTTGCATTTATTTTATTGTTTCTATGTTTATGTCGTTAGGTAGAAACTTTGATTGTGTTTTTGTTTTAGTTCCTAATTTAGTTTGTTATTATGTGTTTAGTGTTATGGAAGAAATTGGCTTACATGTGCAAGAGTATCATGTTAGTTTGGCGAAGTATTTGAGTCAAAGAGAACAAGAGTTTAAGTTTCCAGGTTATGATTCGAAGAGCTTACATGGGGATATGTCGATTCGATCATCATTTGGAAGGAGATCTTCAATAGTGATTCTTGTTAACTCGAGGAAGATGCTTTATATTGCTATTTTGAGTTTTGAGGGAGTTGGAAGTTCTATTGATTATTTTCATATTCTTACATACTTTATTTATATATTTCATGTGAGTGGTGAGAATTATGATTATGTTTTGTTTGACGCTTCTAACTTGGTTTGTTTGGGTGTAGGATCAGTTTTGTGGATATATCCTTTTCAAGGGGAGATGCTGGATTTGAGGACAAATCCTTTTGAAGAGGAGAGGAATGATACAATCCTGACCAGGCTCGCATTAAGCGTCATCGACTCAAAAGCTTCGAGGGGTCAACAAATGAATTCAAGTAATTGGGCTAGAATCTACTCAAGGATGCTTACATTATTGGAGCTCAATTCATTTGAACATCGAGGAGAGGGTCATTCATGTGATTTGGGATTACTAGATACGATCTATGTAGTGAGACCAAATCAATGCAAGTCAAGCGTTCGAAATAGTGTTCATCATGTTTGTTGGTATCATCTAATCATTAATGAAGATATGTGTAAATTAATGCAAGGATTAGCGTTCTTACGATGTTATGGATGTCCAAGAAAGCTGAAGAGGTTATGTTATATTATGGGACAACACGAGATTGGATCGCTTGGAAAACAAACTCAGAAGTTGGGTTTCAGGGTTCTCGCCCCGGCGAGAATCGCAGGCTTATTTTTCTCGCCCTGGCGAGAACTCCTATGCCTGGCCAGAACTCCTCTGGATATTTTCGCCCCGGCCCAGACTGAAGCCGCCCCAACGAAGACCTCTCTGGCCATTCTCGCCCCGACGAGGATTCTAGTTCAAAGTTTCTCGCCCCGGCGAGAACAGGCGAATTGGCCTGACACATTTTTCGAGGCACGCGGTTTTTGGCAGATTTCTTTCTTTTATTTTAGGGATTTACATATCTTTTAGATTTCTAATGTAATTAGGATATTTATTAGATATGATTTGTTTTCCATATTAATTAGTTAGGTAGAATTTGATTTCCAATTGGATTTCTATTCCTTTTAGGATTTAGGGTTTTTTTTAAGGTTTTATTCTATTAGTATAAATAGAATACATGGGTTATGTAATTCAATAAGATTTTATTCAATACAATTATTTTGTGAGATTTCTCATCTTTTGGTTCTTTAAGAATTCCTAGATTATTTTCTTAGTTGTCTTGAGATTCAATTATCGACTTATCATTCAACAGATCATAGTTGTTTGTGGTGTCATTCTACCGAACCATCAATCGTCGATTATACCGAGGTTCCTGTTTCTCTATAAACACGGGCTTTAGGTGTCGTTGGTGTCCATTCAACGCAAGCTTTCTAGCGCGAAGTAATTATACCAAGGTTCTCGTCTCAATATAGGCGAAGGGTTAAGGTGTTGTGAGCGTTCCACCTTCATAACTTGCTGGAAATGATCCGGGCGACGACCACCTCACGCAAGCGTGCCGTGGAGTCTATCACTTTCCATGGCGCAATTGCAGACATACTTGAATTCCTGGATTAAACATAAAACAAAACAAATCAACAAGTACCTTTTGTTTAATCACAGAGAAATCAAATGACTCAAAATCACATGCATAATCTACTAGAACGAAAATCAAATCACTTCCCTGTAGATTCTTAATGCATTGTCCGAATGAATTTACCCAACGATCCATGCCATTTTTCTCAATGAGTAAGAATTCATCTCGAATCTGCAAAACAAAATTAACCTTTCCCATCCTATTGACGTTAACCAATGCAAAATCAAATAACGACATCAATGGAATTGAAAGATTAAAACTAACGCCACAAGATAAAAACTCACTAGCATACTTATGATACTCACAATCAAACTCAACATATGCCAAAGAATATTTCCAAGTGTTAACAAAAGTTGAAGTATCATCAAAACAAATATTATCATATTTTCCCATGAAAGAATGCAAAATATGATTTAACATGAAGACATCTAATACATTAGTTAATCCCAACGATTTAACTAAACATGTATATAAACCATATCTCAATCCAATCCAATGATAATCACTTTTTAAATCAATACCAAATGATAGTAATTCTTTCACATTCAAAACAGCATTCTCAAAATGATGCAATGATAATAACTCTAATGGAAAAACATTACCAAATGATAGCAAATCATGCAATGAAGATTTTTCTACTGACAAATCATGATCACTACCATTATCTATTAACGACAACTCATGTAAAGATTGACTAAAATGGAATTCAACATGTGAATGAAAAACCCTAGAATGAGTTTCATGCAAGTACAAACGATGAAAACGAGAATACCCACAATAATCACTAGAATAAATTCTACGAAGATATGCAATTTGACAATGAGAATTTACCAAATGATAGTAAGAATATTGACAACGAGAATATAACGCATGCTCATAAACCAACTCAACAAATATCAAATATCCTCCATAGTTCATGATAAAGACGATTTTACCATTAAAATAGCCAAACACAAATTTATCCATGGAAGCATGCAAAACATGTTTTAAATAACTCATGAAAATACTAGATGCATTAGTTAATCTAACAGAGATAACTATCCACCTATACAATTCACATGTTAACACAATTTCCCATTTATCACACTCTCTCATGCTAAAATGACTAGGCAATATCATCACATGGTCATCACCTAATGTAGACAAAACATAAGCACTATGCAATTTATCAAACATACTATCTAAGTAAAGAAAATGATACTTGTTTACCAATTTAAAATCAACGCACAAGCTCAACGACTTTCCCTCCTTAGGTACTATGATCTCATGAATAGCACATGCACAAATGCTTTCTCCAATGATACCCCCTTTGATGAAGTTGGACTCCATCAACTCTCCAACCTGTCTTGGTAACTCCGTCGTCTCCTCGGGAATACTATAAGCTGGCTGATATGGAATGATAGCTCGGGGTATATCCTCAATTACCTGTATAAGAGAAACAACAGAACTAGATAAAGAAGAATTAATCTGTTTAGTATTCAAAAGCGTCGTCTTGTACGAATGTACAGTCATTGACTTTTCAAAATACAACTCACTTTTCAACTCACTATCCTCTCTTTTTTCACTCTTACTCTCCACTATTTCTTTCTCTCGTTTGTTTTCATTCTCATTCTTTTTATTCTCTCGTTTCTTTTCATTCTCTCTATTTTCACACTTTTCTTTTGCACACTCAATCTTTTTTTCAATTTCTTTTCACTTTCTTTTTGTCCTTTAATTTCTTGCTCTTGATCACAATCTTTTCGCACAATCACTAAATCTTCATGGACTTCATCATGTACACTAGAACCTAACAATTCTCCTTGGATTGCATGTTCTCTTACATCTTCTTCCTCCTGCGGCTGTTCTTGCTCTTTTTGTGCCTTAAGAGTGACTCGTTGTAGTTTTAAATGCTCATCCTTTAACTCATTAATCGTTCTTATGATGTTCTCAAATGATGTCGGTTCAATATACACCCTAGGAGTTTCTCTTCGCTGTATCCACTGCAAATCATCATGTCTACGAACCTTCTTTTCATTATCACAAGTTGAATGCCTTGAAGGTTGCTCTACATGTTTCGGAGATGCATGTTCATTCCTCCTACTAGGTTGTATTGGAGCATACCGCTTTCTCATCACGGTTTTCAACTCTTCCCACGTCTCGATCGGATGTTCTCCATATTTTCTCCTATCATGTTCAAATTGAGCCCACCATGTTGCTGCATGTCCTGAAAAATCTAGAACTGCAAGTTTGAACTTCTTCTGCTCGGAATAATTATGATAGCCAAACTCTCATTCCTTCCTTTCCTCCCAACTCAAATAAGCTTTAGGATCGCGCCTACCTTGGAAAATCTCTTTTGCCACTCATAATTATTTTCATAATTATATCCATACATGATTGCCACGAAGCTTGAATCTCTTTCTTTCATTCCCGCAATGCATGATGAATCGGTTTGCGTTGATTTGGTCTCACTAAATATATTGTGTCTAGTAATCCCAAATCATAGAATTTATCCTCTACTCGCGATTCACTTGAATTTAGCCTCAAATTAAATATTCTGGAGTAGTTTTCAGCCCAATCACTCACGATCATTTGTTCTACACCCGGAACATGAGTTGAGTCTTGATTGCTTGATATGAGCCTGGTCAGGATCTCATCACATACTTAAGTATTCCTAAAACTTAATGTTAAGATAAGGTTCATTAACTTTATATTTTATAATCATCACCATCACAATATATTAGTATTCAATTAACACATTAGTCTAAGCTTTAGACATGCATAGGACAACATAATATATTACAACTTGAGAGACTTATACAAACATACCCCATGATGGACTCTACATAAACCACTTTAGAAAATAAACAATTTTCTCACATCTGCCAGTTTCAGCGCCGACCGCGCTGAAAATGAACTGTTTCAGCGTCGACCGCGCTGAACTCTGGACCCAAAAACGCAACACAGTTTCAGAGCCGGCAACGCTGAAAATGAACTGTTTCAGAGCCAACTGCGCTGAAACCTGAACTTCGAATTCTAAGCATCAAACACTAATTTAGACATACCCAATAATCATAAATCTCTTAGAAACATTACTAAACATACATATACCAAATCTAACAACCTAAAACAGACAAAATAGCAAAACCCAAAGCTTTAACAACTAATTTAAAAACTTAGAATCAAAGTTTTTGCTAACTTTTCTTATTTTACACACTTAATGAAATCAAACACCACGAATCCATTTTTCAACCTTTTTAATCCATTCTTTTTGCAAAGTTTTCATATTACAATGAACTACAACATACAACCCTCAATTTCAGATTCTAAGCATAATTCGACGTACAATTTTAGACCCCAAGCAAACTAAAACATATGTATTAACCAAAACTCAACTTTTTTCATTCTCAAACTTGTTTTATAACAATCTAATTTCTGAAAATCAATTGAATCTCTCATACAACGAATTATAAACACTTTTCATCACATATATACAACAATCATTCACAAATTCATCAATTAAAGCCTGTAAAGGTGACGCTGGCCACGGTCCCCCTTAAGCAAAAGCTGGGAAGCAAAAAAGCACTGGCACCGGGCTGGGGAGATTAGTCGGGTTGCGACCCGAAAATTCCACATCAAAAAATAAAAAAAAATTCATCAATTAAAACTCTAGTTTTTACAAAACTCAAGAACACAAAAAACTAAAAGCAAAAAGGGTTAAATTATTACCTTAAATCCTTGTTTTTGCTTGTGAAGATGATGAAAAATGCTCTAAGAGTCTCTCTTGTTTCAAAGAACCTCCAATTCCTTTCTATTTCTCCTAGAACTTTCTCTTCTAACTTCTCTGTATTTCTTCTTCTTAGCCAGTAACTTACACATGAAAATAAAACTGGCCCATCATAATGCATATTATTTAGTTTGTTAGTTAAAAAAACAAAAGGGTTTTGTCAGCTTAATAAACCAAAGGCCACAAGGCCATGTTTGGTTAAGCTATTTTAATCACCTACTAAATTATTTTTATATTCCCTTATTATATAGCCACATGTCACACTTTAAAATAAACCTTCTTTATTAATAAATCAAATTTACCCTTACCTAACAAATTATAATATTTATTTATATTCAACCATAAATATAATTTGATTTAATAAATCCTTCTATTAAACAAAATTATTAATCCTCTAATTTAATCACTTAATTAAATTATCAAATTATCATCATTATTGCATAACAATGCATAACAAAATGCACACAAACAAACTATAACATAATAATTTCTACCAAATATTTATTTAACAAAATAAACATATCAATTAAAATATTTATTTATCTTCAATGCATATTTTCAAATATTACAAAATTTCGGATTGTTACATCCTTCCCTCCTTACAAGGATTCTGTCCTCAGGATCACAACGCAATACACACCTAATTCGTTATAAGGTCTCCCTAAATCATGACTTGTGTGAAATGTACACATCATTTTAAACGCGATAGTGATGTGATTTGATGAGATCCTGACCAGGATTGACTCCCACTAGCAACATTTGGAGGGGCACTAAAAATGCTCCGCTGTGGCCACGGGGACGCGGGCGCAAGCCCGTATGAAAAGGCTGACCCGGGTTCGGCGGGATTAGTCCGGATGCGTCCGGGAAACCCAAAAAAAATGATCGTGAGTGATTGGGCTGAAAACTACTCCAAAATACTTAATTTGAGGCTAAATTCAAGTGAATCGCGAGTAGAGGATAAATTTTATGATTTGGGATTACTAGATACAATATATTTAGTGAGACTAAATCAAGGCAAGCCAATTTATCATGCATTGCACGGAATGAAAGAAAGAGATTCAAGCTTCGTGGTAAAGCATTCATCATTGGATATGATTATAAGTTCATTCATTATGTTCATCCAAAGATTCAAGTTCAATGAAGGGAACGAAAGAGGAGCAAAGTGTTAGGTTTGTATATAGCGCGAATATGCAATCAAATTACATAAATAGTGCGGAAGCGCGATAAAATCGGATTTTAAAATTTTATACAAACCATCACCAAGATCAATCCTTGTGCTCAATTAACGATATAAACAAAAGAAAAAGAGAATAAGAATTATACCCTCGTAGAACAAAGCATCCTCGGGTACAAGTTCAACTCCTAGTCCTTCATGTTCTCCTCGAATGCTGTAGTGTGATTCCTTCCTTTGATCAACGTTAGCCATCCAAGTGTTTGGCCTCTAGAGGTGATCCACCAAGGAAGAACAAGTATTCAAGAAGTCGGGTATTTGGCAAAACCCTAGTTTCTATCTCTATAGAAATTGTAAGTACTCTCCACAATCTAATGCAAGAATGTGTAACCCCAATCTATGATAAGACCCCTCTTATTTATAGATGTAGGAATAACCCTTCCCTAAACTATTTAGGATTAGGGTTTGTATTATAATTAAACTCCTTTAATTAATAATGCTCCTAATCCAATTAGGAATCCATGGGAGAGTACTTCTATTAATTAATTCCCAATCCCTATTAGGAATTAAATAATAGTAAAAGTGATAATAATAATAAGACTCCTCTTATTAATTTATATTTAATATTTCCAAAATATTAAATAATAAAAATTAAGCTATTTAATTTATTCTATCTCCATAGAGTAAATTAAATACACTTAACTTATTATTACAATTATGCCATTTACTTCTTAAATAAATATTTTCCTTTTGCGGTGTGACCCTTTAGGTTCTCCATATTAAACTGGTTGTGAATAAATCAATTAGAACAATTTTAATCTTATTTAAATAAATAAATTAAACTATTTAATTAATTTAAATAAATAATATTTATTCTACAATAAGGGTAAGCCCCCTTAGCGATCAACGACTTTCCAGATAATATAGATTTCAACATTAATCACAAAAGAACCTTTGAGTAAATAGTTACCGTACAATTCAATCCTTCTACCATACAATGTCTCAATTAAATATAAGACATGGATTTACTGTCAAGTCTTATTTTATTTAATTATATGTATTTCGATTCCTAAATGCACAACTCTAATTAATGCAAATTAGAAACTTCTTTCTAATTTCATTCTTCCTTGGCCAAGGACTACTGAGTTATCATTTATCGAATCACATAGGACATTCACATCTTTTACTAGACGAGGTAGATTCTTTGTCTTAAGGGACATGTCAAAGTATAACTCATCATACACAAGATACTATGATGATCTCAAGTCCAAGGATCACTTGTACTACTATCACTAGAGGAATTCCTATTGACAGGCGAGTAAAACTCCATTAGGTATTCCTTAGCGAGCCACGTTCAGTGAACTTATTCTCTAATAAGCACCTACATACTTGCTTTAGTGTCTCCACACAAATGATTATGAGATCAATCATCCTCTTCCTAAGAGCAAGCAACGTATGCACTAATCTATCCGGATTCACTAATCCCCAATTTAGTAATCCAACGATTAGGAACAATTTTAGTTTGTGAGCTATCTTGAATTTAGATCTCATTAGCATAATCACCATCATGATTCTAAAAGCATTGCTCAAAACTATGGGTTTATCACATTTAATATAACAGCACCATGTAGATAATATAAAATGCCTTTTGAGAAAATCAATTCCTTTATTAGTAAATGAATAAGATTACAAAGTATATGCTACATCATATCAAATATGATTAGCTTGTGTGCATACTACTTTCAATCTCCCACTTACACTAAAGCCAATCGCCATGGTATCTAATACCCATCTTCTCTAAGTGACGATCAAACTGCTGTTGAGTTAAAGCTTTAGTAAATGGATCTGCAATGTTGTCTTGAGAGTCCACACGCTCCAGGGTGACATCTCCTCTTTCAATGATCTCTCTAATCAAATGAAACCGTCGCAACACGTGTTTGGATTTCTGATGAGACCTGAGTTCCTTAGCCTGCGCAACAGCTCCATTGTTGTCATAGAATAAAGGTACTGCTCCTCTAATGCTAGGAACCACTCCAAGTTCAGTTATGAACTTCTTCATCCAAACAGCTTCCTTTGCAGCTATGTACTCTGCCTCTGTCACTGAATCAGCAACTGTTTGCTGCTTGGAACTTTTCCAACTCACTGCGCCACCGTTTAAGGTAATCACGTACCCTGAAACGGATTTACTGTCATCTTCGTCCGTTTGAAAACTTGAGTCTGTATAGCCCTCTAGTTTCAATTCAGACCCACCGTAGACAAGAAATACATCCTTAGTTCTTCTCAAGTACTTTAGGATGTTTTTCACTGCCTTCTAGTGCTCTTCTCTTGGATTCGACTGATATCTGCTTGTTACACTAAGTGCATGACGACATCTGGTCTAGTACATATCATACCGTACATGATAGATCCTATTACGGAAGCATAAGGAATCTTACTCATCCGGTCTCTCTCCTCAGGTGTCTTTGGGGCCTGTTTCTTGGAGAGATGTATTCCATGGCTCATCGGCATGAGACCTCTTTTGGAATCTTCCATGCTAAACTTCATTAGCATCGAATCAATGTACTTTCCTTGGGTCAAGCCTAGCATCCTTTTAGATCTATCTCTATAGATCTTTATCCCCAAAATATAGGATGCCTCACCCAAGTCCTTCATGGAGAAGTGTTTAGATAACCAAATTTTGATCGACTGTAGCATAGGAACATCATTCCCTATCAGTAATATGTCATCAACATATAATACAAGGAATGAAACAGCGCTCCCACTAACCTTCTTGTACACACAAGGTTCATCCTCATTTTTGATAAAATCAAACCTTTTGATTATCTCATCAAAACGGATGTTCCATCTTCGAGAAGCTTGCTTCAACCCATAAATGGATCGTTGTAGCTTACAAACTTGGTTTGTTCCAACTGTTGAAACAAAACCCTCTGGCTGTATTATATATACATTCTCCTCAAGCTCTCCATTGAGGAAGGCCGTTTTCACGTCCATTTGCCAGATCTCGTAGTTATAATAAGCTGCAATCGCAAGCAAAATCCGAATGGACTTGAGCATAGCTACTGGTGAGAAGGTTTCATTATAGTCAACTCCTTGTCTTTGTTTGAAACCTTTTGCAACCACTCGGGCCTTATAAGTCTCTACCTTGCCGTCCACTCCAGTCTTTCTCTTAAAGACCCATTTACACCCAATAGGCTTATTTCCCTCAGGTGGTGAAACCAAAGTCCATACTTGGTTTTCATACATTGAGTCCATCTCGGATTTCATGGCTTCTAGCCATTTCTCTGAGTCTTCACTACTCATAGCCTCTTCGTAAGTCAATGGATCATCATCTTCTATGATGTGTACCTCATCATCATCCTCTATGATGAATCTATACCTCTCATGTATCTTCGGTACTCTTCCAAATTTACGAATAGGTAGTGGTACAGTAGGTTCTTCTACTTAGTCAGGTACCTGACTTTGATCCGTAGTATTTTGTGGTTCTTGAACTTCTTCAAGATATATCTTACTCCCACTGACCCCTTCAAGGATAAACTCCTTTTCCAAGAAGGCAGTTGTTTGCCAAAATCTATACTAGCAAAAATACGCAAGTATACGCAGTCCACAAGTAATAAAGTGAAAGTAGAGTATCGTCCCACAGAGAAGAATTGATTCTATAATGACAAATTCCAAATTTAGACCAAATCAATTTTTAGTAAACAAATGATTTATAAATTCTGAGATTTTGAATTTAACTAATTAATTCTAAATTAAATTACTAACACTAGTTTGAAAACAGATTTTTAAAGACTTAAGACTATAACTTCACTTAATGCTTCACTTCACCTAACATGCTCCCCTTTGGATTATGCTAGTTATTCTAGATTGTTAACCAGGAACACATCACTATTTATGATCATCTTTCAATGTTCCATAAACAACCTAACTTAAATCCACAATTGATAGACTCAAGTTCATCACCCTAAATAACTAAGTCACTATATTACTATGTGAATTATAATTAAAAAGGATTTAAAGCCCAAGTTCCCTATTCTGATTACATGCGGTGATAGGTTTATCTCTATCCTAATCACAAATTATGAATTTCATCGACAGCAGAAGACACAATCACATGCTATTATGGTCAGATCTAAATCTATACTTCATCTTTCAAATTCATACAGATTATCTCAATAATTATTGGCCAGATAATTAACAATTCAGCACAAACCATAATAGACAATCCAGAAATAACTAATCATAATATTCAAATAAGCATGCTATTCAAAACTACGCATTAAGATCCATTATAGCCTCAAAAGAAATTTAGTTCATAAATAAACTAAAAATCATCATCCACAAGTTTAATAACATCAAAAGTCGGAATAGAGAGAAAAGAGAAGAAACACTGTAAGCAATCCTTCAAACTCTGTCCTGCTCCTCCTTGCTTTCTCCTTGCTATTAACTTGCTTCAAGTCTTCTCCAATTGCTCCAAACTAGGGTTTCTAATAGATAGATCACAATTACCAACTAGAAAACACCTATTTATAGTATCTGATAAAACCCCTAATTAATTACAAAGCTTCAAATCCAAGTTCAAATCAAAACCGTTTAAAACATCAGAAAAGTCGATTTTGCCCTCACTCGAACCGGCGCGGCCGCGCTACCCTGGCAGCCATTTTTTTTCTAACTCTGACATCACGCGCGGCCGCGCTGCTACCCAGTTCATTTTGGGCGCGGCCGCGCTGCTCTGAATTCCTGCAATCTCAGCAACAACAGCAACTTATCCACTCGAACGTCCAATTCTCGCCCAATGCAATCCCAACATGTGCAACCTACAAAAACACACAAGATACATGAAAAGTAACAGAAAACCATAGAAATAAGCAATAATTCATGTTCATTGGTATCCGATTCGTAGGTATAAAACCTACTCAACAAATTCCCCCAAACTTAAACTATTGCTTGTCCCCAAGCAACACAATGCAATGCAATAACTAACACAATGCAACATAATGCCATAAATGCACTAAAAACTAGCACGCCTACGAATCCAACCAATAACCAGTATGAATGTTAACTGTATGCCTCAGAGATATCAAAAACCAGCTTGAAACAGCAAATCCAGTCACAAGGAATTAATAATCTCAACCAATCAAGCAATATATACCTATCATCACCCAAGTTGTGCGTGTGTGCTCATTAATTGACTTAACTGACCAAAGTTCACAATAAAGCCACATAACCAACTCTACAACAAGCATAATCCATTTTTACTCCAGTTAAAGCAAATACAACAAATCCGGCCAAAATCAAGTAAATACCAAGCACGAAGGTTCTAACAAGGGTTTATTCCTACTTTATTCTACTACGAGTGCGTTTTACGCTCCATCTCATATTTATGCTTGACTGTGCAATGTCAAGTTCCCTTAGGCTTTTCAAAATCACCCATGTAACGAGCGTTCAATCAGTGACTCCCAAACTAGACGGCTTTAGGGCACTAGGTGTTAAGACACCCCTAAGGATCTAATTACCAAAGTGATAGAGGCCACATAACCCAACTAGTCAATGCACTTATTATATTTTTGAATTTTTCTGATTTTTTTTTTACCATTTTTTTACCTTAAAAGAACCCCCAAACTTAGTTTTTACCCTATTTAACCTTCCTTGTTAATTCACCTATCAATGATTTACCCAATTCTCATGTAAAAATCAGCTATGCAACCCTTTGAACCCAGCAGTCAAATTAATCAATTTATTCGTGCAATCCAAAAACTCAAGTTGTGACAGGCATAATTACCCTCATGATCAAAATTATTATATCCCTAACGACTTTCAAACTGTCCAAACTAACACAATAATACCCATCTCATCATTAGCCGAGCCAAAATCATACCGACTATTCAATTGGATTCATGCAACAAACTAAATGCACAACCAAACTAAACTATACAAGATACTAATATACTAATAGATATGATGCACAAAACCAATAAACCTGCTAAACAAAAAACCTAAAAGTGCTCCCCCAAACTTAAAACAGACAATGCCCTCATTGGATAAAACAATAAAAGAAAAGGAAAAGGAAAGAAAACTCCCCTAATCCGAAGTAGCATCATCTGTCTCCTCCCCATCAGAAGGTGTGTCCGGAGGTGGGTAAACTGAGGTTGCACCAAAAGTCGAGAATTGGACTTGAACGCCCAACTGAGAAAATGCCTGTGAGAAGCTATCTGAAAGCTGAGTGGAGAAGGAACGAAGCTCCGTCATGCTCGAGTGTATGGCATCCATCCGCCGAGTCATCCTCCTCTCCATACGATCCAATCGAGCCTGCGAGATATTAACCGGTTGTTCAGGCTCATGCACCGGCTGATCAGACGCCTCCTCACTCTCAGAATATTCCCCTAATAAGAATCCTGCTCCACGAGCATGCGACGGGGCTCCTTCCCACACCTTATACTTTGCTATCGTCGCGTGATCAATGGTATTCATCGGGAGCTGCACTGGCTCACTGTCGGCCCACTCCACTCCCGCAGCTGCACATAAGCGGGTAATCACCGAAGCATGCGGGATACCCCCTGAAGTACCTCCCTGAAGGTAACGACGAATAGACTGGTGAATCACATAACCAACATTGACAGACTTTCCCATCACTATCCCATATAGCAGAATTGCCCAGTCCTTGGTCACGTCGTTCTGGTGCCTGGTGGGCATGAGATTGGCACAAATGAAGCTGTATCAAGCTTTACCGTAGCGACTCAAGGCTGTGTGCGGGAAGTGAAGCTTCTGGTCGGTCCCTTGCTTCATAGTCCACGCAGTACCAGGCTTACACAAAGCATTTTTGATTCTTTCCAGCTTGGGTTCCCAGTTTATAGAATGGAAACTCTCAGGGTTAGAAATGGGAATAGTAGGCAAGTGGTAGATATCATTAATAGTTCGGCTATCATAAGGCACCTGACAGCCCCTCACAAACGCAGTCCCATCCTTTGTAATCTTGGCGTTGGCGTAAAATTCTTGAACCACAGAAATAGGTGCTGACAATGGTGGCTCCACAAACAATAACCAGCCTTTAGCCCTGATCATACGCATCATCTCTCCATCCAAACCAGGATCGGGCTTTAGCCCACGCTCCAATACAAAGGTCTTGCCCAACAAAACCCGGTGATAGAAGTCCTCCGCCTCAGCCGAAACAAACCGACTCCTATCAAAATCTACATCCTCAGCGTGTGCATGTGAACTGGACGATTCCCCTCGTGGTCGTTTGGAAGCTATATCAATTCAATCCCCAATTCACACTAAAGCAAAATCTCCCCCAAACTTGAAAGAAACTACACTAGGGTTTCTCAAACAATAACAATCCAAAATACTTGCATGCACAACTCAATTACAAGCAACAAAACCAATATAATGCAATCCCCTGTGTAAAATCTAACAAGAAGCTTAGTACAATGTAAAACCCTAATTGCAATATAGTTACTTCAATAAACCCACTGTAATTCCTTGCTAACCCACTGCGTTATACTGACAATCTCCTTGATGTACTCTGTGATTGTTGAAGAGATCGGATTTGGGGTGTGAATGGAGAGTGTCGGCTATGTATGGATGTATTAGAGAGAAAATAGAGATGAATGATAATACGAACTAGGGTTTGATATTGGTAGAGTTTGATTTATATAATGATTGTGTAGAGATTGGGTTTTGGTAAGGAATCCGATTTGGAAGAGAAGGAAACAGAGAGAGTCGATTTTTTAGATGGAATAGGTTTGAAGAAATAGAGTCCAAGCGGGAAAAGGGAATAAAAAGCAGTCGTGGGTCGGGTCGATCTTGGTTTTTAAAAACTGGGATCCGATCGCGGTGCGGCCGCGCTTGGATTTGACCTGAATGGGGCGCGACCGCGCTAGTGTGCCAGCAAAATTTTTTTTCAACTTCTGAGATGCGGCGCGGCCGCGCTTGTTTTCTTCACATTTGGGGCGCGGCCGCGCTGGTGTACCAGTTGGACCATTTTGAGTTTCTGAAGTCAGGCGCGGCCGCGCTTTTTTTCTTCACATTTGGGGCGCGGCCGCGCTGGGCTAAAATCTGGAATTTGAACTGTTGAGCTGGTTTGATGATTTCTTCATGTATACTCCTTGGTGTATGACCTATAAACAATAAAAACCCAGAAACAAAGTATCTAATCACTAAAAAGATAAACGAAAACTAAATCTAAGTCCTAAAAAATACAAAATTATAAATAAAAATAATTAAAAATTGGGTTGCCTCCCAAGTAGCGCTTGATTTAAAGTCTTTCAGCCTGACTACTTCCTGTTTCATCGTTAATCGGCAAGAGTGATTGAGGTTTTCTGGCGATCAACACCACCACCCCAATAATGCTTCAATCTTTGGCCATTGACTTTAAACGACTCTTCCGGATTGCTTGCAAAAACGTCAACGGCGCCATGAGGGAATGCTTGTTTAACAATGAAAGGACCCGACCACCTAGACTTGAGCTTCCCTGGAAATAATTTCAGCCTAGAATTGAAAAGAAGCACTGCTTGTCCCGGCTTAAAAGTCCTATCGATGATTTTCCGATCATGCCACTTCTTCACTTTTTCCTTGTATATCTTCGAATTCTCGTATGCTTGCAACCGGAATTCATCGAGTTTATTCAGCTGAAGTAGCCTCTTTTCCCCAGCTGCCGCGAGATCAAAATTCAACCTTTTGATGGCCCAATATGCTCTATGTTCAAGCTCAACCGGTAGGTGACACGCCTTTCCATAGACTAATTGATACGGAGACATGCCAATTAGCGTCTTATAAGCTGTCCGATAAGCCCAAAGCGCATCATCCAGTTTTCTGACCAATCTTTTCTATTCGGATTGACGATTTTCTCCAGAATTCTCTTCACTTCTCTGTTTGACACTTCGGCTTGACCACTAGTTTGAGAATGATAAGCTGTAGCAACTCGGTGGTGTACCCCATACTTAGCTAGGAGAGCCGTGAATGACCTGTTGCAAAAGTGACTCCCTTCATCATTGATAATTGCTCTTGGGGTGCCAAAACGTGTGAAGATGTTTTTTTGCAGAAATTTAAGAACCACTTTGGCATCATTAGTTGGCAGCGCACTTGCTTCCACCCATTTAGAGACATAGTCGACTGCCAAAAGGATGTAGAGGTTGTTAAAGGACGATGGGAACGGTCCCATAAAATCTATTCCCCAAACGTCAAAGACTTCAACTTCTAATATGGCATTCAAGGGCATCTCATGACGCTTGGAAATATTTCCCACCCTTTGACATATGTCACATCTTTGCACGAAGTGGTGAGCGTCCTTAAATAACGTTGGCCAGAAAAATTCTGCTTGTAACACCTTGGTCGCTGTCTTCTCGCCTCCGTAATGACCTCCATAAAGTGAATCATGGCAATGATGTAAAATACTCTCTACTTCACTTTGTGGCACACACCGTCTAATCATCTGATCGGCACAATGTTTGAACAGAAATGACTCATCCCACATGTACCTTTTTACATCATGCAGAAACTTTTTCTTTTGTTGACTGGTCAAATCGGGAGGAAGTACGTTGCTCACCAAATAATTGACAAAATCAGCATACCATGGGACTTCTGAATGGATCAAAAACAATTGTTCATCTGGAAAGGACTCATTGATCACCGTGTTGTCACCCTTGACATGGTCATTGTTTTCTAATCTCGAAAGATGATCTACCACCTAATTTTCCGTCCCCTTCCTATCTCGGATTTCTAAGTCGAACTCTTGGAGTAGAAGTATCCATCGAATCAGCCTCGGCTTTGCATCTTTCTTTGAAATCAGATATCTTATAGCAGAATGGTCAGTGAACACCACTACTTTGGTTCCAATTAAGTACGACCGAAATTTGTCAAAGGCATACACAACCGCAAGCAACTCCTTCTCGGTAGTCGTATAGTTGAGTTGGGCATCGGATAGTGTTTTGCTAGCATAATAAATGGCGTGAAAAATCTTTTCCTTTCGTGGACCCAAAGCAGCCCCAATAGCATAGTCACTAGCATCACACATCAATTCAAACAGTCTTGACCAATCCGGTGCTACAATTAGTGGCGCTGTAGTCAATTTCCTTTTCAACAATTCAAAAGCTGCAAGACACTCATCATCAAATTTAAAGGGAACATCCTTCTCCAATAAGCTACATAAAGGCTTAGAGATAGAAAAGTCCTTTATGAATCTTCTATAAAATCCAGCATGTCCCAAGAAACTCCGTATTCCCTTGACTGTAGTTGGTGGAGGTAGATTTTCTATTGTCTCCAGCTTGGCTCGATCTACCTCTAACCCGTTTGATGACACATTGTGCCCAAGAATTATCCCCTCTTGCACCATAAAGTGGCATTTTTCCCAATTGAGCACTAAATTGGTCTCCACGCATCTTTTCAAAACCAGGACCAGATTTTCCAAGCAACTATCAAATGTGTCACCAAACACTAAAAAATCGTCCATGAATACCTCCATGTTACGTTCAACCATATCTGAGAAAATAACCATCATACATCTTTGGAACGTTGCTGGTGCATTGCATAAGCCAAAAGACATCCTCCGAAAAGCGAAAGTGCCATAAGGACACGTGAAGGTGGTCTTTTCCTGATCTTCGAGAGCAATCACTATCTGATTATAACCTGAGTAGCCATCCAATAAGCAATAAAACTCGTGTCCAGCCAGTCTATCTAGCATCTGATCAATGAAGGGTAGAGGAAAGTGATCCTTGCGGGTTGCCTTGTTTAATTTCCTGTAGTCCATACAAACACTCCATCCAGTCACTGTCCTTGTCGGTATCAACTCATTATTCTCGTTTTCTACAACCGTCATACCACCCTTTTTAGGCACACACTGTACTGGACTCACCCAACTGCTATCGGAGATGGGGTAAATGATACCCGCATCAAGCCACTTCAAAATTTCCTTTTTCACCACCTCTTTCATGATCGGGTTCAGCCTCCTTTGTTGCTCTATTATTGGTTTGGCATCGTCTTCCAAAAGAATCTTGTGCATACAGAATGATGGGCTAATTCCTTTTATGTCTGCGATGGTCCAACCAATGGCTGACTTGTATTCCCGGAGAACTCGAATCAATTTACTTTCCTGCAATTCGTTAAGTACAGATGCAATAATAACAGGCAAAGTAGATGATTCACCCAAATAAGCATACCTCAGATAACTCGGTAAAGGTTTAAGTTCAAGAGTAGGAGGTATTTCAAGAGATGGCTTCAAACGTTCTAAGGATTTGTCGGTAAGTTCCAAAGGTTCATAGGGGATCTGAAATTTGCGTACTCTCGGCACTGTATCTAAAATGTGAAGAAACTCCATCATCTCTATGTCATCCATGTCAGCCTCCCCTAATAAAACAGGTTCCAACGGATCCGCAGTCAATTTCCTCAAAAACTCGTCTTCCACCACTTTTTCTACCACATCCAACCGGAAACACTCTTCCTCATCTGTAGGAAATTTCATGGCTTTGAACACATTGAATGTCACTTGTTGGTCTTGTACCCTTATAGTCAATTCTCCTTTTTGCACATCTATAAGTGTTCTTCCCGTTGCCAAGAAAGGTCTCCCAAGTATGATAGGAATGTCCTTGTCCTCCTCATAGTCCAAAATAATGAAATCGGCTCGGAATATGAATTTATCCACTTTTACCAAGATGTTTTCCACGATACCTCGAGGATATGTAACTGACCGATCAGCAAGCTGAAGAGAGATGTTGGTCGGTTTCGGTGCAGGTAGACCCAGTTGGCCATATATCGATAATGGCATAAGGTTGATGCTCGCACCCAAATCACACAAACATCTGCTGATTGATAAGCTGCCAATGGTGCAAGGGATAGTGAAACTACCCGGATCCTTTAACTTTGGTGGCAACTTCTTCTGCAATATAGCACTACACTCCTCAGTCAATGCTACTGTTTCATAATCCTCCAGCTTTTTCTTCCTCGATAAAATTCCTTTCATAAACTTGGCGTAGCTTGGCATCTGCTCTAAGGCCTCGGCAAACGGTATATTGATTTGCAGCTTCTTAAAGACTTCAAGGAATTTGGAGAATTGTTTATCTAATTTCTGCTTGTAAAATCTCTGAGGATATGGCACAGGAGGGTATACTTCTGCTTGCTTTGCTTTCTCCTTGTCTTTCTCCTCATTCTCCGCTTCCTTGTATTTTCCTACCAATTTCTCTGCAGGATCTGGGACTGGGGATGGGCGCGGCCGCGCTGCCTCCCCTTGTATTTCCGGCGCGGCCGCGCTGCTCTGCTGGAGTTGCTTCCCACTTCGAAGTGTTACAGCTTGACATTATTCCTTACCATCTCTTTTGGGGTTGACTTCTGTATCACTTGGAAGTACTCCTTGTGGTCGATTGTTCAAGGCTTGAGCTAACTGTCCGAGCTGATTTTCCAGATTCTGAATTGACACCGCTTGGCTCTTCACATTCAAGTCTACCTGATTTAACAGCTTATCTTGCTCATTCATTTTTTTCTCCGATGCTGTGATAAATCTTGCCAAAGATTCTTCTAAATTGGGTTTTTTCTCTACCTGTTGTGGAGCTTGGTTCTGAAAACCCAGGGGGTTCTGTGATCTTGGAGCGGGATTTTGAACTTGAGTGTTATTGCTCCATGAGAAACCCGGATGATTCTTCCACCCCGGATTATATGCATTCTGGTATGGCTGTTGTGGTCTATTATAACTCCCCAAATACTGTGCCGTTTCCGGATTAATGGCACAATACTCTGTTGGATGTGCGCCTGCACATAGTTCACACACATAAACTGCTTGTTGGACTTTCGACTCCGCCAAAGCTTCAATTTTCTTAGACATGGCTGCCATCTGAGCTGTTAGTGCAGTGACTGCGTCTACTTCCAAAACTCCAGCTACCTTTTGGTGATTCATCCTCGACGTCGGCCATTGATAGTTATTTGCAGCCATAGTTTCTAACAAGGTGTAAGCTTCATTAAAATTCTTATCCATGAGTGCTCCCCCAGCAGCTGCATCTATAATTGTTCGAGTATTACTACTCAGCCCATTGTAGAATGTCTGAACTTGCAGCCACTTGGGTAATGCATGATGTGGACATCTTCTCAAAAACTCTTTGAACCTTTCCCAAGCCTCATACAGTGTTTCTCCATGACTTTGCTCAAAGGTGGAAATATCGTTTCTCAACATAGCAGACTTCGCCGGCGGAAAGAATTTTGCTAGGAATTTATGGGCCAAGTCATCCCAAGTTGTGATGGACCCCGACGGAAGTGAGTGCAACCAACTCTTTGCTTTATCCCTTAGTGAAAATGGAAACAAACGTAGTCTCACCGCATCATCAGATACATTTGGATATTTGAATGTATCACAAATCTCAAGAAAGCTAACCAAGTGCTCGTTAGGATCATCGTTGGCTAATCCCCCAAACTGTACCGCATTTTGAATCATCTGAATTGTACCCGACTTGATCTCAAAGGAATTAGCCTTGATGGCTGGCCTCGTGATGCTTGAACTGATTTCATCCAGCTTAGGCATGGCATATTCCCTCAATGATTTCTGTTCTTCGTTAGCCATTTTTCCTTTCTCGATGGTTTCACGGCAAAACTTTCTCAACTTGCGTAACTTGTTTTCAAGATCGTCTTCACTCGGCACAAGTTCCGGCTGCTTTGATCGGGTTTGCATAAACAAACCAAGATCACCTGAAACAGGAAGTAACAAGAAAAACAATGTTAACTAAAACTAAATTAATTAAATTTAAAACTTGAAATTTTAGACTCAATTGTTCCCCGACAACGGCGCCAAAAACTTGTTTGCCAAAATCTATACTAGCAAAAATATGCAAGTATACGCAGTCCACAAGTAATAAAGTGAAAGTAGAGTATCGTCCCACAGAGAAGAATTGATTCTATAATGACAAATTCCAAATTTAGACCAAATCAATTTTTAGTAAACAAATGATTTATAAATTCTGAGATTTTGAATTTAACTAATTAATTCTAAATTAAATTACTAACACTAGTTTGAAAACAGATTTTTAAAGACTTAAGACTATAACTTCACTTAATGCTTCACTTCACCTAACATGCTCCCCTTAGGATTGTGCTAGTTATTCTAGATTGTTAACCAGGAACACATCACTATTTATGATCATCTTTCAATGTTCCATAAACAACCTAACTTAAATCCACAATTGATAGACTCAAGTTCATCACCCTAAATAACTAACTCACTATATTACTATGTGAATTATAATTAAAAAGGATTTAAAGCCCAAGTTCCCTATTCTGATTACATGCGGTGATAGGTTTATCTCTATCCTAATCACAAATTATGAATTCCATCGACAGCAGAAGACACAATCACATGCTATTATGGTCATATCTAAATCCATACTTCATCTTTCAAATTCATACAAATTATCTCAATAATTATTGGCCAGATAATTAACAATTCAGCACAAACCATAATAAACAATCCAGAAATAACTAATCATAATATTCAAAGAAGCATGCTATTCAAAACTAAGCATTAAGATCCATTATAGCCTCAAAAGAAATTTAGTTCATAAATAAACTAAAAATCATCATCCACAAGTTTAATAACATCAAAAGTCGGAATAGAGAGAAAAGAGAAGAAACACTGTAAGCAATCCTTCAAACTCTGTCCTGCTCCTCCTTGCTTTCTCCTTGCTATTAACTTGCTTCAAGTCTTCTCCAATTGCTCCAAACTAGGGTTTCTAATAGATAGATCACAATTACCAACTAGAAAACACCTATTTATAGTATCTGATAAAACCCCTAATTAATTACAAAGTTTCAAATCCAAGTTCAAATCAAAACCATTTAAAACATCAGAAAAGTCGATTTTGCCCTCACTCGAACCGGCGCGGCCGCGCCTGAATTAAGCTTGCAAGGCGCGCGGCCGCGCTACCTTGGCAGCCATTTTTTTTCTAACTCTAACATCACGCGCGGCCGCGCTGCTACCTAGTTCATTTTGGGCGCGGCCGCGCTGCTCTGAATTCCTGCAATCTCAGCAACAACAACAACTTCATCCACTCGAACGTCCAATTCTCGCCCAATGCAATCCCAACATGTGCAACCTACAAAAACACACAAAATACATGAAAAGTAATGGAAAACCATAGAAATAAGCAATAATTCATGTTCATTGGTATCCGATTCGTAGGTATAAAACCTACTCAACAGCAGCGTGTTTCGCAACAAACACCTTTTGATCAGTAGGATGATAGAAATAATACCCTGATGTTTCTTTAGGGTATCCCACAAATCTACACTTGTCGGATCTAGTCTTCAACTTATCTTCCTCAAACCTTTTAACATAAGCTGGACAACCCCAAGTCTTAACATGCTTAAGATTTGGTTTCCTCCATGTCTATATCTCATATGGGGTCTTTGGGACGGATTTGGTAGGTACCTTGTTAAGTAGGTATGCAACCGATTCTAGGGCATAACCCCAGAAGGATACTGGGAGGTCGGTAAAACTCATCATGGAACGAACCATGTCCAACAATGTTCGATTTCTCCTTTCAGATACACCATTCAACTGTGGCGTCCTTGGTGGAGTCCATTGTGAGATTATACTATTTTCTTTGAGACAATTGACAAACTCATTGGTTAAGTATTCCCCTCCTCGATCCGATCGAAGAATCTTAATACTCTTACCAATTTGCTTCTCTACTTCACTTCTGAATTCTTTGAACTTTTCAAACGATTCAGATTTGTATTTCATTAAATACACATATCCAAATCTAGAATGATCATCAGTGAAAGTAATAAAATAAGAATACCCTCCTAGTGCATTCATTGTCATAGGTCCACATACGTCTGTGTGTACCAATGTTAACAACTCTGTAACTCTTTCTCCTTTTCCAGTAAAAGGAGATTTAGTCATTTTACCCATGAGACAAGATTCATAAGTTGGATATGATTCGTAATCAGATAGCTCTAAAAGCCCATCTTTATGCAACTTGGATAATCTTGTTTCATTGATATGACCAAGTCTACAGTGCCACATAAAGTTATAATTAACATCATCTCTTTTTCTTTTCTTAGTTTGTTCAATTTGAAGTATATTTTCATGCAAGTCAAGTATGTATAGTCCATTCAGTAAGTTCCCAACACCATATAAAACATTTTTATTATAAATAGAACAATTGTTGTTCTTTATTATAATATCAAAACCATCCATATCTAATACAGAAATTAAAATAATGTTTCTAATGAGTGTCGGAACATAATAACAATTATTTAAACTAATGAACTTGCCCGAAGGTAGTGCTAAACGATAAGTCCCTACAGCTAATGCAGCAACCTTTGCTCCATTTCCCACTCGTAGGATGACTTCATCCTTGTCCAACTTTCTACTTCTGCTTAGTCCCTGCATATTATTACATATGTGAGAACTATAGCCGGTATCCAATAGCCAAGTAGAATTTTGACTTTCAGAAAAATTAATCTCAATCATGAACAAACCTAGATCGGAAGTCGAAGCTTCTCCAAGCCTCTTTTAGTCCGCAAGATACTCCTTGCAGTTCCTCTTCTAGTGTCTCGGCTTATTGCAATGGTAGCAAATTCCTTTGCTATCTGGATCAGGTTTCTTTTTATACTTCCTCTTCGCCTTGCCCTTAGCCTTCTTGTTTTTCTTCTTTTTAGAAGATACCTTGGGCCTCTTCCTTTTCTTGGAAGAATCATCCACTAGTAAGACTTGGTTCTTGTTGGATGAGAAGTGACCTTCAGTAGTTTTCAGCATGTTAAGTAGCTCAGGCAAGCTGACGTCCAACTTATTCATGTGAAAATTCACAACAAATTGTGAGAAGGTGTCCGGGAGTGACTGCAAGATCAAATCTTGGCTTAACTCCCCATCCATCATGAACCCAAGTTGTCCAAGTTGTTCAATCAGATTGATCATCTTAAGGACATGAGTCTCAACAGCAATGCCCTCGGTCATACGAGATCGGAAGAGCTACTTAGATATCTGATATCTAGCAGTCATACTTTG
Organism: Aralia elata; assembly: GCA_034770075.1. Lineage (NCBI taxonomy): Eukaryota > Viridiplantae > Streptophyta > Magnoliopsida > Apiales > Araliaceae > Aralia > Aralia elata. Next base: position 48,803,773 of record CM068382.1, read on the forward strand.
CTCACCATACAACTCTTTCAGGTGCAACAATATAGTAGGTGCATCCATAGTTTCATGTTGACGCTGAAGCTCGTTACTCATGGATGCGAGCATGATGCATTGAGCCAAGATTGCATCATCTTGCCACTTTCTAAAAGTAGCAATCTCTTTCTCATAGGCTGTTTCTGCAACACTTGCAGGGACTGGCGAATTTAGGACATAAGAAATCTTTTCAGCAGTGAGAACAATTCTCAGATTCCTTAACCAGTCCGTGTAATTCGGTTCGATCAATTTGTTAGCATCAAGTATGCTACGCAGTGATAGTGAGTTTGATATTTTTAAATTATGCATGTGAAATAGACAACATTTTAGCATTCATTCATTTAATTAATTACCAAAATAAATTAGGTCTTTATTTAAATTGGTATCTCCCACTATTTTCATCAAACTATATTACCCTCAATATATAGTTCGACAAATCTAATTAAAGTTTTGCTAGTGAGATTAAGGACCCCATTTCAAATGTATATAGCCTTGTGGTGACACAACAAACGATATATAAATAAATAGGTAGACAACTATTGTCAATTACATCACTATGTAACTCCTTTTATTTTGCCTCTTAGATTAGTTTGATCAAGTGGTGACACATCTGAATCAAAATTATCCAAGTTAAGTCCAACCTAGCACTTCCATATATTTGAAAGAAAAACACTGTCCTTGTGGTGACACAACAAAACAGCATCGTTCAGTCTATTTATAAGCATCAAATGTGATAAAGCAACATCTTAAATATTTAATACTTGCCTTGTGGTGACACAACAAACTCATATTAAACATTTAATACTCTATTGCTTTACCATGCTAGAAGACGACGTTCGATATTCCAAATATCTTTGAACGCTTAGGACTTAATATAATTTCTTTGAGGGGTTTATTATTATTAGTCTCATCTTGTTTAGCGCGCATGCACATATATATATAAAATACACGTCATATTATTTTACATGCGAAACATGTTTGATAATATATAATATATATATAGTAAGCATGCACATATAGAATACTATATTCTACCCGGATTGATTATGGACTTTTATTCTAGTTTGGTTCACTAGAGCCACCAAGTGAACCAAAAGGTCAAACCTAGGGTGCAAAAATAAAATTTAAATATAACTATTACATTTAAACCCGGGCTCCAATACAAACGGGTCTTCAAGTGCTCCTTGCTACTAATTTGTCTCCAATTCTTCAAAAAAATTAATTCTAACTATTTCTATTACATAAACTATTTACTATAAATAGAAACCTTGATCAGCAGTCAAGGGGAAGTACATAGGAGGGAGATAGAATTTACATTAAGAAAAATTAGAGAAGACGAGGTACGCAGACCCCATTTATAAAAACCCATACATTGGTCAATAGTCCATAATCAATAGTCCATAATAAATCCAATCACACATTGGTCAATAGTCCATAATCAATCCCTATTTATTATCATACATATCTCTATATGTATCAATAAATAACATTCATCTCATTAATAATAAATCCATTCCATATATGCATTGATACCAATTAATGGGCAAAAATTTTGCTAATATTTAGTTTTTGAAACAAAATAAACTCTTTTATTTTAATCAAAAACCAAATCCAAATTAAACTCCTTTAATTTTAGCAATCTGAAATCCTATTTCAGATAAAATAAACATCTTTATTTTAAACTTATATCAATTAAATAAACCATTTATTTCAATTGAAGGAAAAAAAAATTCAGATTCTGCTAGCCGGCGCAGCTGCGCCCAGAATGAACTGGATAACGACGCAGCTGCGCTGCTCCCCAGAAAAAAAAACGATTCTGAGTTTCGGCGCAGCTGCGCTCCAGAATGAACTGGAGGCGGCGCAGCTGTGCCGTGTCGCTGATTCAAAATTGTTTTTATTCTGCCCAAAAATTTCGATCCAATCGCATATCAAGCATACATGGAATTATCAAAATCGATAATTAGCACAAGATTAGGCTCTGATACCACTGTTAGGTTTGTATATAGCGCGAACATGCAATCAAATTACATAAATAGTGCGGAAGCGCGATAAAATCGGATTTTAAAATTTTATACAAACCATCACCAAGATCAATCCTTGTGCTCAATTAATGATATAAACAAAAGAAAAAGAGAATAAGAATTATACCCTCGTAGAACAAAGCTTCCTCGGGTACAAGTTCAACTCCTAGTCCTTCGTGTTCTCCTCGAATGTTGCAGTGTGATTCCTTCCTTTGATCAACGTTAGCCACCCAAGTGTATGGCCTCTAGAGGTGATCCACCAAGGAAGAACAAGTATTCAAGAAGTCGGGTATTTGGCAAAACCCTAGTTTCTATCTCTATAAAAATTGTAAGGTCTCTCCACAATCTAATACAAAAATGTGTAACCCCAATCTATGATAAGACCCCTCTTATTTATAGATGTAGGAATAACCATTCCCTAAACTATTTAGGATTAGGGTTTGTATTATAATTAAACTCCTTTAATTAATAATGCTCCTAATCCAATTAGGAATCCATGGGAGAGTGCTTCTATTAATTAATTCTCAAACCCTATTAGGAATTAAATAATAGTAAAAGTAATAATAATAATAAGACTCCTCTTATTAATTTATATTTAATATTTCCAAAATATTAAATAATAAAAATTAAGCTATTTAATTTATTCTATCTCCATAGAGTAAATTAAATACACTTAACTTATTATTACAATTATGCCATTTACTTCTTCAATAAATATTTTCCTTTTGCGGTGTGACCCTTTAGGTTCTCCATATTAAACCGGTTGTGAATAAATCAATTAGAACAATTCTAATCTTATTTAAATAAATAAATTAAACTATTTAATTCATTTAAATAAATAATATTTATTCTATAATAAGGGTAAGCCCCCTTAGCGATCAACGACTTTCCAGATAATATAGATTTCAACATTAATCACAAAAGAACCTTTGAGTAAATAATTACCGTACAATTCAATCCTTCTACCATACAATGTCCCAATTAAATATAAGACATGGATTTACTGTCAAGTCTTATTTTATTTAATTATATGTATTTCGATTCCCATATGCACAACTCTAATTAATGCAAATTAGAAACTCCTTTCTAATTTCATTCTGCCTTGGCCAAGGACTACTAAGTTATCATTTATCGAATCACATAGGATATTCACATCATTTATTAGACGAGGTAGATTCTTTGTTGATCATTCACCTATCTCAATGTACAACTAATTATACCCAATCATACCCTTTGATATACCCACAAGGTCTTAAGGTACATGTCAAAGTATAACTCATCATACACAAGATACTATGATGATCTCAAGTCCAATGATCACTTGTACTACTATCACTAGAGGAATTCCTATTGACAGGCGAGTAAAACTCCATTAGGTATTCCTTAGCGAGCCACGTTCAGTGAACTTATTCTCCAATAAGCACCTACATACTTGCTTTAGTGTCTCCACACAAATGATTATGAGATCAATCATCCTCTTCCTAAGAGCAAGCAACGTATGTACTAATCTATCCGGATTCACTAATCCCCAATTTAGTAATCCAACGATTAGGAACAATTTTAGTTTGTGAGCTATCTTGAATTTAGATCTCATTAGCATGATCACCATCATGATTCTAAAAGCATTACTCAAAACTATGGGTTTATCACATTTAATATAACAACACCATGTAGATAATATAAAATGCCTTTTAAGAAAATCAATTCCTTTATTAACAAATGAATAAGATTACAAATTATATGCTACATCATATCAAATATGATTGGCTTGTGTGCATACTACTTTCACAAAGAATCACGTTTGGGACGTAAAAGGGTAACATGGTTAAATCTGCCAGAGCAGCGCGCCCCGCGCCAAGGAGGTTTAAGGGTTTTTGCATGTGTAGCGCGCCCCGCGCCAGGGCAAGGCCATTTCCAGCGTGCCCCGCGCTAGGGCAAGGCCATTTTCCAGATTTTTCAAGATTTACTTCCATATTTTTAGGGATTTTTCATATCTTTTAGATTTCTAATGTAATTAGGATATTTATTAGATATGATTTGATTTCCATATTAATTAGTTAGGTAGAATTTGATTTCCAATTGGATTTATATTCCTTTTAGGATTTAGGGTTTATTCTATTAGTATAAACAGAATACATGGGTTGTGTAATTAGACACTTCAATACAATTTTACCCAATTCAATTCTGGTGAGATTATTCTCTACTTTTGGTTCTTTGAAGAATTTCTAAGCTAATTTCTTAGTTTTCTTTTGAGATTCATATTTAACTTATCAAACAACAAATCACAGTTGTGTGTGGCATTTGAATTAAACGGAGATTTTCGTTTGACTTAAACGAGGGTCAAAGTGTTGTTGGTGTTTCATCTTTCATACATTCAAATTGCTTGATCGAATATTCCAAGGTTTATCGTCTATATTCAGGCGAGGGATTAAGGATTCGAACGAGTTCCACGTTTATAACTTGCTGGAAACGATCCGGGCGACGACCACCTCACGTAACCATGTCGTGGAGTCTATCATGATTTCTCCTATGGATGCTAATCAAACTAGAACGAAGTAATAAGACTCCTCTACTGATATAATCCTGATCAGGCTCGCATCAAGCGTCATCGACTCAACTCAAGCTTCGTGGGTTCAACAAACGAATTCAAGTAATTGGGCTAGAATCTACTCAAGGATGCTTACATTGGAGCTCAATTCATATGAACATCGAGGAGAGGATCATTTATGTGATTTGGGATTGCTAGATACAACCTATGTAGTAAGACCAAATCAATGTAAGTCAAGCGTTCAAAATAGTGTTCATCATGTTCGTTGGTATCGTCTAATCATTAATGAAGATATATGTCAATTAATGTAAGGATTATCGTTCTTACGACGTTATGGATGTCCAAGAAAGCTGAAGAGGTTATGTTATATCATGGGACAACACGAGGATACATTGCACAGAAAACAAACTCAGAAGTTGGGATTCAGGGTTCTCGCCCCGGCGAGAATCGAAGGCTTATTTTTCTCGCCCCGGCGAGAACTCCTCTGGATATTTTCACCCCGGCCCAAACTGAAGCCGCCCCGCCCAAGACCTCTCTGCCCATCCTCGCCCCGGCGAGGTTTCTAGTACAAGTTTCTCACCCCGGCGAGAACATCCAGATTTCATTGGTGCGTTTTTCGAGGCACGCGATTTTTGATAGATTTCTTCTTTTATTTTAGGGATTTACATATCTTTTAGATTTCTATTGTAATTAGGATATTTATTAGATATGAATTGTTTTCCATATTAATTAGTTAGGTAAAATTTGATTTCCAATTGGATTTCTATTCCTTTTAGGATTTAGGGTTTTTTAGGGTTTTTATTCTATTAGTATAAATAGAATACATGGCTTATGTAAGAGGGGACTACACTTTTTGATTAATGAAATTATTGTGAGATTCTTCTCATCTTTTGGTTCTTTAAGAATTCCTAGATTATTTTCTTAGTTTTCTTGAGATTCAATTATCGACTTATCATTCAATAGATCATAGTTGTTTGTGGTGTCATTCTACCGAACCATCAATCGTCGATTGTACCGAGGTTCCTGCTTCTTATAAGCACGGGGTTTAGGTGTCGTTGGTGTCCATTCAATGCAAGCTTCCTGGCGCAGAGCAAATATACCAAGGTTCTCGTCTCAATATAGACGAAGGGTTAAGGTGTTGTGAGCGTACCAGCTTCATAACTTGCTGGAAACGATCCGGCGACGACCACCTCACGCAAGCGTGTCGTGGAGTCTATCATTTGGTATCAGAGCAAATGATAGACTCCATGGCACGCTTGCGTGAGGTGGTCGTCGCCCGGATCGTTTCTAGCAAGTTATGAAGCTGGTACGCTCACAACACCTTAACCCTTCGCCTATATTGAGACGAGAACCTTCGTATATTTGCTCTGCGCTAGGAAGCTTGCGTTGAATGGACACCAACGACACCTAAACCCCGTGCTTATAAGAAGCAGGAACCTCGGTACAATCGACGATTGATGGTTCGGTAGAATGACACCACAAACAACTATGATCTGTTGAATGATAAGTCGATAATTGAATCTCAAGAAAACTAAGAAAATAATATAGGAATTCTTAAAGAACCAAAAGATGAGAAGAATCTCACAATAATTTCATTAATCAAAAAGTGTAGTCCCCTCTTACATAAGCTATGTATTCTATTTATACTAATAGAATAAAAACCCTAAAAAGCCCTAAATCCTAAAAGGAATAGAAATCCAATTGGAAATCAAATTCTACCTAACTAATTAATATGGAAAACAATTCATATCTAATAAATATCCTAATTACAATAGAAATCTAAAAGATATGTAAATCCCTAAAATAAAAGAAGAAATCTATCAAAAATCGCGTGCCTCGAAAAATGCGCCAATGAAATCTTGCTGTTCTCACCGGGGCGAGAAACTTATACTAGAAACCTCGCCAGGGCGAGGATGGGAAGAGAGGTCTTGGTCGGGGTGGCTTCAGTTTGGGCCGGGGCGAAAATATCCAGAGGAGTTCTCGCCTGGGCGAGAAAAATAAGCCTGTGATTCTCGCCGGGGCGAGAACCCTAAATCCCAACTTCTGAGTTTATTTTCTATGCAATCCATCCTCGTGTTGTCTCATGATATAACATAAGCTCTTCAGCTTTCTTGGACATCCATAACGTCGTAAGAACGCTAATCCTTGCATTAATTAACACATATCTTCATTAATGATTAGACGATACCAACGAACATGATGAACACTATTTCGAACGCTTGACTTGCATTGATTTGGTCTTACTACATAGGTTGTATCTAGCAATCCCAAATCACATGAATGATCCTCTCCTCGATGTTCATATAAATTGAGCTCCAATGTAAGCATCCTTGAGTAGATTCTAGCCCAATTACTTGAATTCGTTTGTTGAACCCACGAAGCTTGAGTTGAGTCGATGACGCTTGATGCGAGCCTGATCAGGATTGTATCATTCCCCTCCTCTTCAAAAGGATTTGTCCTCAAATCCAACATCCACTCCTCTCGAGAAAGACTTGTCCACAAATATGATCCTACACCAAAACAAACCAAGTTAGAAGCGTCAAACAAAATATAATCATAATTCTCACTAATCTCATGAAAAATATAAATAAAGTAAGTAAGAATATGAAAATTATCAATAGAACTTCCAACTCCCTCAAGACACAAAATAGCAATATCAGGCATCTTCCTCGAGTTAACATGAATCACTATTGAAGATCTCCTTCCAAATGATGATCGAATCGACATATCCCCATGTAAGCTCTTCAAATCATAACCTGAAAACTTAAACTCTTGTTCTCTTTGACTCAAACACCTCGCCAAACTAACATGATACTCTTGCACATGAAAGCCAATTTCTTCCATAACACTAAACACATAATAACAAACTAAATTAGAAACTAAAACCAAAACACAATCAAAGTTTCTACCTAACGACATAAACATAGAAACAATAAAATAAATGCAACTAAAATTATGAAAAGCTCTATCTCCTCCTGGATCAAATATCAGTATGTAGAACCCTTCACACTTCATCAACTTCCATCCACGAATTCCCGGATCAAAAACCAACGTGATGATCTCGTGCATTCGCAAATACTCCCAATGACGAATTCCCGGATCAAAAGTAACCCTTATAATCTCGACTATTCGCACTAACATCCACTTCAATGCACCCGGATCAAATATCAAAATTTGAAACTCGACAAGTTGCATTAGCAAGCACTCTTGAATTCCTGGATTAAACACAAAACCAAACAAATCAACAAGTTCCTTTTGTCTAATCACAAAGAAATCAAATAACTTAAAATCACATGTATAGTTTACTAGAATAAAATCCAAATAACTTCCCTTTAGACTTCCCATGCATTGTTCAAACTGATTTGCAAATCGAATTAAACCTTTTTCCTCAATGAGTATGAACCCATCACAAATCTACAAAACAAATTCAACCTTTCCCTTCCCATTGACATTAACTAATGCAAAATCAAATAACGACATCAATGGAATTGAAAGATCAAAACCAACACCACAAGATAAAAACTCACTAGCATACTTATGATACTCACAATCAAACTCATCATATGCCAAAGAATTTTTCCAAGTGTCAACAAAAGTCGAAATATCATCAACACAGATATTAGCAAATTTTCCCATGAAAGAATGCAAAATATAATTTAGGTCAAAAACTTTTAATGCATTAGTTAACTCGAATGATTTAACTAAACATGTATGTAAACCATATCTCAATCCAATCCGATGATAATCACTTTTCAATTCAATACCCAATGATAGTAATTCTTTCCCTTTCAAGACAACATTCTCAAAATCATGCAATGATAACAACTCTAATGGAAAGACATTACCAAATGATAATAAATCATGCAATGAAGATTTCTCTACTAAAGAATCATGATCACTTCCATTATCAATTAACGACATGCCATGTAAAGATTGACTAACATCAAATCCTAATTCAACATGTGAATGAAAAACCCTAGAATGAGTTTCATGCAAGTACATATGTTGAAAACGAGAATACCCACAATAATCACTAGAATAAATTCTACAAGGATGTGCATTTAGACAATGAGAATTTACCAAATGATAGTAAGAATATTGACAACGAGAATATAACGCATGCTCATAAACTAACTCAACAAATATCAAATATCCTCCATAGTTTAGGATAAAGACAATTTTATCCTCAAAGTAGCCAAACACAAATTTATCCATGGAAGCATGCAAAACATATTTTAATAAACTCATGAACATACTAGATGCATTAGTTATTCTAACAGAAATAACTATCCACCTATACAATTCATATGTTAACACAATTTTCCATTTATCACAATATCTCATGCTAGTTTGATTAAGCATAAACATCACATGGTCATCATTCAATGTAGATAAAACACAAGCACTATGCAATTTATCAAGCATATTATCTAAGTAAAGAAAACGATACTTGTTTACCAATTCGAAATCGATGTACAAGCTCGACATTCTACCTTCCGTAGGTACTATGATCTCATGAATAGCACATGCACCAATGTTTTCTCCCACGATACCCGCTTTGATGAAGTTAGACTCCATCTACTCTCCAACCTGCCTTGGTAACTCCGTCGTCTCCTCAGGAATACTACAAGCTGGCTGATATAGAATGATAGCTCGGGGTATATCCTCAATCACCTGTATAAGAGAAACAACAGAACTAGACAAAGAAGAGTTAATCTTGTTAGTATTCAAAAGCGTCGTCTTGTACGAATGCACAATCATTGGCTTTTCAAAATACAACTCACTTTTCAACTCACTCTCCTTTCTTTTTTCACTCTTACTCTCCACTGTTTCTTTCTCTCGTTTATTTTCACTCTCATTCTTTTTATTCTCTCATTTCTTTTCATTCTCTTTTTCACACTTTTCTTTTTCACACTCAATCTTGTTTTCAATTTCTTTTTCACTTTCTTTTTGTTGTTTACTTTCACTTGAATTTTCTTCCTCAGGATCACCGACTTCATCTCGAACATTAGAATCTAACAACTCTCCTTGGACTACATATTTTACTCCATCGTCCACTTCCCTCGGCTGATTTTGCTCCTTTTATGCCTTAGAGATGTGTTGATGTCGCTTCAAATGAACGTCCCTTATCTCATTATATGTTCTCATGATGTCCTCAATTGATACCGGATTAATATATACCCTAGGAGTTTCTCTTCGTTGTCTCTACTGCAAATCTTCATGTCTATGAACCTTCTTTTCATTATCACAAGTTGAACGCCTTGAAGGTTGCTCTACATGTTTCGGAGATGCATGTTCATTCCTCCTACTAGGTTGTCCTGGAGCATACCGCTTTCTCATCACGGTTTTCAACTCTTCCCACGTCTCGATCGGACGCTCTCCATACCTTTTTCTGCTACGCACAAATTCATCCCACCATGTAGTTTCATAATTAGAAAAATCTTGAACTGCAAGTTTGAACTTCTTGTACTCGGAATAATTATGATAGCCAAACTCTCGTTCCTTCCTTTCCTCCCAACTCAAATAAGCTTCAGGATCGCGCCTTCCTTGAAAAGATCTTTTTTTGCCACTCATAATTATTTTCACAATTATATCCATACATGATTGATGCAAAACAAAGGTTAGTACATAAAGAAAGATTTCCTCACACACTCACTTACGTGTTTCGCTCAAACAATGTAACACACAATTATGAAAACACTCGTGTATCGCTCAATAGGCTTTTACCCTCAATTGATCTCACACTCTTGCCTTTTACCACTCTAATTCGCTCTTATAAGTTCTTTCTGAATTCACCAAAGAATTTCACAATTTACTTTTCAATCCAATAAGAACTTATCACAAACAAAATATAGCAAGTGTGACGTATGATAACCACTAAAATTTCACGATCACCAATAAAGATCCTCTTGAGTGAAAGTCTTCAAATTTCACAAATTCCAACAATAGAGCCAATGATAGTTTTTTTTTTCAATACAATCCCAATATTCACGAAACTTATGAATCCCAAGCAATTGCAACAATAATAATTTTCTTTTTTCTTTTTTTTTTCTCTTCTCTTCTCTTTTTTTTTACTCTTCAACAAGAAAAATAAAGGATAAGTAACCTGCTAGGAACTCAGCTCTAATACCAAATGATAGACTCCATGGCACACTTGCGTGAGGTGGTCGTCGCCCGGATCGTTTCCACCTTCATAACTTGCTGGAAACGATCCGGGCGACGACCACCTCACGCAAGCGTGCCGTGGAGTCTAATCAAACTAGAAGGAAGTAATATGACTCCTAATCACCTCTTTCTTTGACTATTTGAAGGAATTATTGAAACAATAATAAGGTCTCCCTAAATCATGACTTGTGTGAGATGTACACCTCATTTTGAACGCGATAGTGATGGGATTGCTCAGTTTGATGCTAATCAAACTAGAACGAAGTAATACGACTCCTAATCACCTCTTTCTTTGATAATTTGAATGAACTAATGAAACAATAATAAGGTGTCCCTAAATCATGACTTGTGTGAAATGTACACATCATTTTGAATGCGATAGTGATGTGATTGCTCCTTTGGATGCTAATCAAACTAGAATGAAGTAATAAAACTCCTCTACTCACCTCTTTCTTTGACAATTTGAAGGAACTAATGAAACAAAAAGAAGGTCTTCCCGAATCAAGATTTGTGTGAGATGTACGCATCGTTTTGATAGCGATAGTGTTGGGATTGCTCCTTTTGATGCTAGTCAAATTAGAACGAAGTAATAGGACTCCTAATCACCTTTTTCTTTGACAATTTAAAGTAACTAATAAAACAATAAGAAGGAAGCTTGCTCATCATTTTGAATGCGATAGTGACGTGATTGCTCCTTTTGATGTTAATCAAACTAGAATGAAGTAAGAAGACTCTTAATCACCTCTTTCTTTGACTATTTGAAAGAACTATTGAAATAATAAGAAGGTCACCCTAACTGATAGACTCCACGGCACGCTTGCGTGAGGTGGTCATCGCCCGGATCGTTTCCAGCAAGTTATAAGGTGGAGAACCTTGGTATAATTGCTTTGCGCTAAGAAGCTTGCGTTGAATGGAACACCAACGACACCTTGACCCAATGTCTATAAAGAGACAAGAACCAAAAGTACAATCGACGCTTGATGTATGATAGAATGACACCACAAACAACTATGATCTGTTGAATGATAAGTCGATAATTGAATCTCAAGAAAACTAAGAAATTAATCTAGGAATTCTTAAAGAACCAAAAGATGAGAAACCTCACAAGTAATTGTATTGAAAAAAATCTGATTGAAAAAATAATTACACAACCCATGTATTCTATTTATACTAACAGAATAAACTCTAAAGAAACCCTAAATCCTAAAAGGAATAGAAATCCAATTGGAAATCAAATTCTACATAACTAATTAATATGGAAATCAAATCATATCTAATAAATATCCTAATTACACTAGAAATCTAAAAGATATGAAAAATCTCTATAATCATGGAATTAAATCTTGCAAAATTTGGAAAAAACACGTTGCCTCGAAAAATGCGCAGAACTTTCTGACGCCCTGGCGCGGAGCGCGCTGTAATTGGCCTGGTCGCAGCGCGGGACGCGCTACACCTGCAGAACCCTCAAACCTCCCTAGCGCGGGGCGCGCTATTGCTAGTACAAAACCGGCGCGGGGCGCGCTGCTCTGGCAGATTTTACCATTTTGCCCTTTTACATCCCGAACGTGATTCTTTGCTCTTCCTTTGCTTCCTCCACTAAACTTATACCAAATTAAAGAGTTTAGAATCTTAACCCAAATGAAATATCTTGCCATGTAGCTTGAATCCTTCTCCATCGTTCCGTGCATTGCTCCTCGACTTGTCTTGTGTTGATGGAGTCTTACTAAATAGATGGTATCTAGGAATTCCAAGTCACGTAGTTGATCCTCCTCTCGTGATCCTCTTGAATTGAGCTTCATTATCAACTTCCTTGAACAGTTTTCAACCCAATTACTTGCGATCAACTGATGAATCCTTGAAGTCCAAGTTGACTGATAAATATTTGATGCGAGTCTGGTCAGGATCTCATAATTTCCCTCCTCTTGAAAAGGATTTGTCCTCAAATATGACATCCCCTCTTTTTGAAAAGGATTTATCCATAAATCTGATCTTACATAAAAACAGATTAAGTTAGTAGCATCAAACAATTCATAAGCAGAAGCCTTACCTAGCATATGAAATATATAAATAATATCAACAATGCAAGTAAGAATATGAAGATAATCATCAAAACTCCAACTCCTGCAAAGAACACAACAACATCTGGCAACTCCCTCGAAATGACATGAACATCTTGTAAACATCTCTTTCCAAGCAGTGATCGAATCGGCATAACACCCTGCAAGCTCCTCGTAACACAACTTGGAAACTCAAACTTTCGAACTCCTTTACGCACGATCTTGTTCACATCAATACGATGCTCTCCCACACATATTCCAGATACTTCCAAAGTATTAACTACACCAAAACAAACTAAATAAACAACTAAAGCTAAAACGCAATCAAAATTTCTATCTAAGAAATCAAATGCATAAACAAAATAAAGGCAAATAAAATTACGAAAAGTCCTATATCCTCCTAGATCAAATATCATTATGTGGAACTCTTCAAGTTGAATAAACTCCCATTCACGAATTCCCAGATCAAAAATCAACGTGGTGATCTCGTGCATTCGCAAATACATCCATTGACGAATTCCCGGATCAAAAGTGAATCCTATAATCTCAATCATTCGCACAAACTTCCATCCCATTGTACCTGGATCAAATAACAATCTTTGACACTTTTTATGGCGCAATTGCAAACATACTTGAATTCCTGGATTAAACACAAAACAAAACAAATCAACGTGTATCTTTTGTCTAATCACAAAGAAATCAAATGACTCAAAATCACATGCAAAGTCTACTAAAACAAAATTCAAAACACTCCCCTTTAGACTTTCCATGCATTGTTCGAATTATTTTGCACCACAACTTATATTTCCCCTCTCGACGAGTATAAACCTATCTCGAACCTGCAAAACAAACTCAACCTTTCCCTTCCCATTGACATTAACCAATGCAAAATCAAATAACGACATCAATGGAATTGAAAGATCAAAACCAACATCACAAGACGAAAACTCAATAGCATAATTATGATCACAATAAAACTCAACTAATGCTAAAGAATTTCCCCAAATGTTGACAAAACTCGGAATATCATTAAAACAAATATTAGCAAATTTTTCCATGAAAGAATGTAACACATGATTTAACATAAAAACTTTTAATGCATTAGTTAATGTGACACCCCCAAATCCGGGTTTCCTAACCTCGAATTCGGTGCTCACGATACCCAACAACAACAACATACTTTCTAACTAATGCGGAATAATAAACATAAATTGTTTATCGAAATAGTAATAAAGTCTTATAATCATGGTCCCAAGGTTCTTTAACCTTAACTTAAAACGTACACTTAATACAATAAAAAGTTCACATGACCAAGTAACACTCAAGATAAACTAGTACATAAGCCTTATCAGGAAACTACTCTTGCACCTTCCTTTTTTCTTTGTCCCTTTTAGACGTTTCTTCCTTAGCTGAAATAAAGATGATGATATAGCAAGGGTAAGCAACTAGTTTGCTTAGCAAGTTTATACACAAGGGAGATATATCATGAATAGAAAGAAGTTTCGCTTTCAATGTTCAACAACAGTATAGAATTGTGAAGAAACATGAATTAATAGTCAATAGTTGAATATTCGAATAATTGAATTTCAATTACTGAGTGGTTGGAAATAACCATAGACATTTGCCAAGGTTCTCAGCATTTAACTGGACCTCTTAAAAGTTTTGGTAATCAAGGGGATCAGCCTTTCATACCCCGTGATTTATGCATAAACACTTAATAAACCAGTATTGATATCATGCCTTAATCAAATTTATCCTTTTCTCAGCCAAGAGTTCTTACCATAGTAATTTAATAAGAACAACTTTTAAAATATATTTAATTTAACAAATTTAGACATGCTTGATCTAGCTGATACAAATAGCATAGATCTATCTCATAAACAATTCATGCTTGAAAGAACTTTAATTTAATTCACAGTTCAATAATAATAGAATAGGAATTCAATTGTACAAGGTGCGAATCTCAATAATCAGTATAGATCTGAATAATCAACAATAATTATTCACTAACATGCTTCGGAAATGATAACTCGAGTTTGAGTTAGGGAACTTGCATGTTTGCTCAGCTATAAAAAATTTTAGCTTTAACTAATTGGCCTTGAAGGACCTAACATTGATAAAGTCGATCTATCAATTAGTATTGCGTAGTTATACGTCTATACGTTTACTAAGGAACTTATCTACCACATAAGTTAATCACATAATGCACATAGCACCACATACTATCATTAACCCTAATCAACTTAGGTAAATGATAGATTGACTAGAGAATATTATTCTTAAGGGTTAAACACTTTTTAAGCCTTTAAATAATTGGTTTTACTCGTTTAATTAAGGAATTATTAAACGCATCATATTCAAATAGCTCATTTCTCATTTGATTACCATTTATTATTAATTAAATGGGAACCAATTAATTATCAACTATATAACAACAAATTAGAATTACTTATTTAAAGTTAATTCCAAAAAAATAAATAAATAAATAGCAAGTAAAGATTATCTTTAGTTATTATTTAATAATAAATAATAACTGTAGACACCCAAATTTTGCACTTCGTATACTAACCCTGACAGGAGGGCAAAATCATCAAGTAACCCAGCCTACGAGAACGAAAAGTGGATATAAGTACGAACACTCAAAGCCACCACAACGACTTGCGATCAAAGCCGACACGACAACGAACGGATATCAGGAATCGACTAATGGCCACTACGTTTACCTGCTCGCCAGTAAGCTAGTGGGGGTCGGGGGGCTGCGCCCCTGGAAGCCAAGCTCCAAATACGAATCCTGTGTCATGTCGCAACCATTCGAAACGAGCATTCCTGAATGATATGGCACGTTTCCCAGCGGTTCCCAGACTGCAAAATGCAAACCTTTCAGCGAAAACCAACAGTACGACATGAGAATCAAGGTGCGGTACGAAAATTGAGAAAATCAGCCCAGCCAGCCGCAGATCAATCTGCGGCCAATGATGGGACGTCTGACGACACGGCACTCTAGCGCGGCGTGGGGGAACCGAGGATCGGCACGGGGGAACCGAGGCTAGCCGCAGATCAATCTGCTGCCAAGCCACGGATCAATCTGCGGCTGCCTCTGGCAGCCTTTATCAATGCAGTTCTTCATTTAGGGGATACAGGGAGTTGAAAGAAAAAAAAAAGAGAAAAAAAGGTAGCAGCGAGAAAAGAGAGAAAAGAGAGAAAAAAGTGAGGATTTAGACCCTTTTTTGTTAGATTGTATCATATACACTTTCTACTCTAATTAATATACGAGTTTATACGCATGTCATTTGCAAGGTGAAAAGCCCTTTTTATAGCATTTTATTATATTCTTTTATTAAACTTTTTGTCTTTCGGGCTACATTAAATGTAGTTTTCTTGTATATTATGGAGGATCCATGGATTAAGGACTATTAGTGAGGGTTCCAACGGAACAAAATTCTTCCTAATGGCCCGATGATATCCATTTGGTGATTTCTTTTAGCTCGTTATGGTAATGTATTATGCGTAGTGTATTTAAATTGCTATTTTAGGATATTGTGGTGTGGCACGCAACCCGGTGTTGTTTATTCTTGGTAGTATCCATTTCGTGGGTGTGTAGCAATTTTGGATGTGAGCCTAGGAACGCGACCCCGTGGTCCAAATCCGATGATGGACATTTTGGGTGTATGTAGTAGGATCGATGTACCTTTTATTGTAAAGATGTAATTGTCGGGCCTTAAAACGATATCAAGTCGAAAATCGGGTTTAAGGCCCCGTAATAGTGAAATATGTGCTTGTGGGCGTTTGGGGTTATTTTGATGGCTCACATGCCCATGAATAGCCCCCACGCATTTAAATGCTTGATTTGATTTACGACACAAAAGACTGATTTCAAAGCTAAACGATGAAGATTTCCATAAAATCAATCAAATTAGGTTATTAGCACCACGAGGCTAAAAATTGGAAGTGCTAATGAATGTCGATTCCTATTTAAACGAGAAGGTTAAAGGAAAAATCAATCAAATAAATGACTTTTTTATTAAACCGTTGTGCATAGGGTTAAAGAGGTCCTAGAAGTTGCCTGTCATTTTATTTACGAAAGCAACGTATAGGTCTCGATTCCTATTTTGACGAAGGTTTAAAAAATTCTTGTTTTGTCAAAACGACACCTAATAAAAAATCTCATAGCTTTTGACAATTAAAATCAAACATTTCTCATAAAAAATAAAGTTTTCTCGTATAAGCCGAAAGACATTCTAAAGCATTCTCAAAATAAAGCACGACTTTTCATAAAAAACCCAAATGGTTTTTTTTTCATGCAAAACTCACCACAACATTCACATAGGGACACACGCGCGCACACACACATTTTTAGAATTAAAGGATAGGAAAAGCATCAAGATTGCGGTAACCGTGTTTCACGGAAGTCGGGGGGTGCCTAACACCTTCCCCTCGCTTAAGCAAGCCCCCGAACTCTATGAATCTCGGTTTGCAGACCAATTAATTTGGAGTCACATATGAGCCAGCGATTTACAAAAACGAAGCTCAGATGAGTTGGTACATCCATTTCAAATATACCAACTGGCGACTCTAGTCAATTGGCTCATCATAAAAAATGATTTTCAAAACCCCGTCGATATTTATGTTGACCTTTTCCAAAAAAAAATCATCTAATAAAAAGGTTAAAAATTGGAAAGGGTAATAATTAACATAGAAGCGATTCTCCCGGCGTCGACAGCTGGCGA
Source organism: Aralia elata (assembly GCA_034770075.1). Classification (NCBI taxonomy): domain Eukaryota; kingdom Viridiplantae; phylum Streptophyta; class Magnoliopsida; order Apiales; family Araliaceae; genus Aralia; species Aralia elata. The sequence continues at coordinate 48,821,312 of CM068382.1, forward strand.
CTCTACTGGGGACATTAGAGGGCTTAAGCCGCGTTCAAATCTTGATGCTGTCCTATCCTTTAAAAATTTATGAATGTGTATGTACGTGTGATATTTTGACCTGTTTTACTTGTTGTTATGTGAATATGTGTTTTTGTCCGATGAATGAATGATTGAATGGAGTTGCTTTACTTTAAAGTAATCATTTGCATACAGTGAGGGCGATGAATGTGAATGTATGTTGAGAGTGTACCTCCTCTTGAGGCAAACCTGTCGGTTGCTTATTACTGGACTCGAAGGGGCTGCTCCCCGGAGATGGTTCAGGAAACGCACCACCCAGATCCGCTCCAATCGAAAGGATTCAGACGAGTAGATTGTGAAGATTTGGGGACCTTCATGCCAAAAAGCAGCGAGAGTAACCTTAGGGTAGGTCAGCCTCAGATTAACCCAACGTAGTGAAAGTCTCCTCATGCCCTTTTACGTTTACGCGTATAAATGTCATAGTCCCATTCAACATTTTTATATATACCTCCCTTTTTGTCAAAAGAAAGTACTAACCTCTATGTTTTGCAGGGAATAGCTGGGAAAGCATAATAATTCGTGCCTAGCATTTATTATTGCAATAAGGGACTGCTAACATTTTGTTTTGCAGGAAAAGATTTAAAAACCCAAAAAACACTAAAGTTATAGCTTTAGCATGCATCCACATCTTTCATTTCCCAAGACTAAACTTCAAACCGTTTTCCCCTGTAGGATTGCTCCTCAAACGCGTTTGCGATCTAAGAAGGCCCAGGATTCTACATCTGAAATGGCTGATCTTCCACTTCCTAACCCTGGTTCCATATCTCAGGAGGAATTCGATGATTTTAAAGAACAGATGTTGGAAATGGCCACGATGCTGAAAGAGCAGTTGCTACTGAGACAGGATCCGCCAAACAAGGATCCGCCTAAGGATGATCAACCCCAGCCTAAGGGCGAGCCAGTCATCCCCAAAGCCACTCCTACACCTAACAGGACAGTAATCACTATTCCAGAGGAGGGAGACACTGGTGATCTTCGAAAGAAAATGAAGCAGATGGAGGAGACTATCCAGTCTCTGAAAAGCATAGGTTCCCTGGGCAGGGTAAATTATTCAGATCTGTGTGTCTTTCCAGGAACCAAGTATCCGGAGAAGTTCAAAATCCCCGAATTTTAGAAATATAATGGGAAGGGAGACCCTTATACCCACCTGAAGATATACATTGGGGAACTTGGGTCTTATGCAGAGGACGAAGGACTGAGGATGCAGTTATTCCAAAAGAGCCTAATGGGAGAAGTAAGAACTTGGTATGCCCGCCTTGACAATGCTCGTATCCACAACTGGGATGAGTTGGCCCATACTTTCTTGAAACAATACAGCTTCCAGGCACAGATGGCCCCTGACAGATATCAGATGACAAAGGTTAAGAAGCAACCAAAAGAATCTTTTAGGGACTATGCACAGCGGTGGAGGGGTATGGCTGCACAGGTGAATCCCCCAATGGGCGAGGCAGAGATGGTAATGACCTTTGTGGATATTCAGGAGGTGCCCTATTATGAGCGAGTGATAGCGGGGATTGGAAGACCTTTTGCCAAAATGATAAAGCATGGAGAAATGGTTGACATGGGGTTAAAGTCTGGCAAGATCCGGGACTTCACAGCTCTAGAAACAGTTGCGGAGCAAATCCAGAGTGGAAACTATGGCAGTGCTTCCCGCAGGACCCAAAAGAGAAAGGAGGAGGATGTTTCCCTCATCCTGCAGGGATCATCTAGGAAAGTAGAGAATAGCCCTCCAGTGCAAATACCGAGAATTGTGCCACCCCGACAACCTAATTTCGATAATCAAAGGATGGACGGACGAAGAAGATTTGAGACCACCAGAGATCGGGTATTCACCCCGCTTAGGGATCCTCTTGAACAGATTTTGGCAGTATTAATAGCACAGAGAAAGATAGTCGATAACCGATGAAACTGACATAGTCTATGCAGGAAATAAAATGATCTACAAATCTGAAACTAATTAAAGCAGGATAGATAAGGTGGTGGATAGATCTAAAGCATCGGCATCCCCTACAATCTGCTGCCCCATCATGTCGATGCGATCCAATAAAGGAGTGGCTCAGCTAACAGTCTCAGAGTGAGCATCTATAACTGCCCTAGTCTGCAATACAATGGCGTCTCTGTCAGTAAGGGCAGCATCTCTGGCCAGAATAGCAGCATCTCTCTCAATAAAGGCAGCGTCCCTCTCAGCCTCAGCAATAATCAAGGCCAGTCGGATCCGGCTATCCTCAGTAACCCGACTAGGGGCAGAATCAGCTGAGATGGAATAAGGAATATGGGCAGGAGTGGAGAAGCCTTCAAAATCATATCTGGACATCATCTTTGTAAACTCAGGAGGAATAAACACCTCTGGGGTGGTATCATCTGTGAGAATCACTCGAGAGTCATCAAATACTCCAGTCTGACTCAAACCAACCATATCAGAGTCTCCGTGCAACCATTGCACATAGGCAGATGTCTGAATGGGGTAACTTTCACTATACTCGGCAAAGATCTTGTGAGACCAAAGATCATATACCCGCAGTAGATCTCTCTCTGTCTGAGGTGATATGAGGAATCGGTAGTCGGCTGCGCCCGTAAAGGGGTGAAAATCCTGTATCTGATCAAACTACCCCATAACCGCCAAGGGATGATAAGTCATCATGCCCTTCAAGCCAGAAATAGGGATGAAATCCAACGTGGGCACATGAGTCGAGAAGCTGATGAAGGAGCAATAACCCGAGTAGATCAAGAGATGAAAGGGCTCCTCAATAGCTGATAAGAATTCTATCCAGGAAGTTGTATCAATACAGCTCACAGGACAGAACAAAAATTGCATGGGTATGTCGTGGCTGAAGCAAAACCCATGGCGACGAAAATGACCGATGGGGCTGAGATGGCTCATAAACCATACATACAATAAAACGGAGCTCCCTCTGAATACTCTGCCTCGGAAAGACTGACAATATGAGGCTGACATGTAGGTGTCTGCTAGTATCATGGGGATAATGGTGTGATCCTCCTGAAGGGCTCTAGTGGCTGCAATAACTCGCATATCCAACAAGTCGGATCCGGCTGGCAGATACAAAACTGAGATAACACAAGCCATCAAAACATCTACTCTCAAAGTGCCCCAACGCTCCTTAGATACGGAAAAATCACCAGAGAATAGATGAAAACTGTCGGGTGAGCCGAATCGGTTAATCAGGAAATGAAAGGGAACTAGATGGTCTGATGTGATCACCGATAACAGAACTGTCCTTCGCAACCCAGTGAAAGTCAAGAACTGACGGCGCATGGGACCAGTTGTGACCCTGGCACAAGGACCATCCAAAGACAAGCCGGTAAAGCGGGCATACTCCTCGAGAGTAGGGGTCAGCTCCACTGTCCCTAATCTGAACACCTGACGTGCAGAGGCCCAATAGCTCAGAATACCCTCCGCAAAGCCCGCCGGCACCTGAAAGGATAATAAGGACCAAGAATGTCCTAGAAGACCATCTGCAATAACCTTGTCGCCCGGCGACAAACTGTCTAACCAGCGAAAAAGCCTGCCAACCAACCTTGTGGGAGGACCGAGATCCAAACGTACCACGGCGTATGGTGATGACATCTGTGAAAAATAGTGTCAAAAAAACTGTGCAGGGGTCATTCTCTGTCCATGAATAAAAAGCATGCATCATACAGTTAATAATAGGGCAATTGAATTGTCATAATGATAAAACTGTGCATAGATAAATAAAGGAGTTCAATACGTAGTGCATGAAATGGAAAAGGAAATTGAACAGGTTCAAGTACAAGAAAGCCCTATCCTATCATGATCTACTCAAAAGTAATATCGTCTATGAAGTCGGGGTTCTCAAACTGATCCCCCGGAGTAGAAGTCGAAGTCGAAGCCCCGAAGTTAATATCTGGGATATATGGGGGCACTGGGGCATCAGATGAGCTCGGGCCTGCATCGAAACCCGCACTGTCAGGGTCATACGCATACGCATCCTCTAGGGTCCGGCCTAACACTCGAAGATATAAGGATAGCTGGTCCACCTGGCGGGTCAGAGTAGCAATCTGCTCAGCATGGGTAGGAGCCCGAACATAGGTAGCCCAATCAGTCATCATCACCGATCCAGAGACCATATCTCTGAGAAAAAATATGGCCCGAGTCTGAGGACCGATAGTGCGGGGCACCCACCAGGTACGGAAAGCCTCACTCGTGCTGGCACCTGAAGAAAGTGTCAGGCCATCCTCTCCCTCCAGCATAATCTCTGAGGGCTGAGAGTCCATCGGCCAAGATGTAGTGAAAGGGAGGGAGTGCAGAATACGGATCTCTCTAGTTACGCATCTGAATGCGCGCTCTCCCAAATACATCACCCATCCTCCAACACTCTGCAAAGTAAGGCGACGGGTGGAAAGTGCGAACTCTGGGCCGGAGGGATATCCGTCTGTAAACCCCACAGTCAGATGCTCAGAAAGATAAGGAGTCCAGACGACCTTAGCGGCAGTGATCAACTCCAACTGAATACGGCAGTGGGCGAAGCTGCTAGACACCGGGACCTCCTCCAAAGTACTGTGGTGCCACCGTCGACCCCTGGGATAGGTATCCAGACCGAGAGTCGTGACAGGCCTCAGGCATGGGAGCCGCTCGTACGCCCAAAACTGTGAACAGAGACAAGAAACGACAGAAAAGGGTAAAACCCAAGCCAAGCGTCTGTCTATCCCTCTAAGCGAAGACGGAGACCATGGAGGAAATAAGCGAAAGTGAAGGACCCCCAGTCATAATCACCGATCCGATCCACATCCCTGATCGCTCCGACAACGCTGAAGTGGATGGTAGAAGAGTTGTTCCCTAGGAAACAACCCCTCATAATAGTCAAGAACAGACGCCGGCACAGAATGTCACGAGTAGCTCGGTCTGTAGGGAAGGGTGTCGCATAGATACCTCCAACAGCATCAACAGCCAATGCTCCGGACCGAATGCTGTGGGCCTTGAAGACCCGGTCCTCTACGGCGAAACCCAATAGAGATCGGACCTCCGCTGGAGTAATATCGAGATCTAGGGGAACACGGACTCCGGTGAACTCGATGCCGGTGATGTACCTCCAATCCCAAAGAGTCAGCATAACCTCGCAGTCCAAGAGATGAAGGGACTGGGTCTGGTGGAACCATCGCTCAGACAAAGCCCTCATATAACCTCATGGGGACTGACGGAGAATGATGGTGAAGAAAGAACGAAAACCCCAGTAGTCCACCACCGTGCGGTAATCAGCGTGCAGTGCGTTGGTCGATTTCGCAACCGAAAAATACGCGCAAGTATACGCGGTCAACAAGTAATAAAGTGATAAGAGAGTTGTCGAACCCACAGGGAATTGTTCTAGTGTATCCCAAGTACCAACTATATATCGTCTCGATTTTATTTAGACAATTGATGATTTGATGTTTTTGTTCTTTGATAATAATTAGGAGATATGAAAAGCATTAAAATAATTAAACTCTAATATTAACAGGTCTAAGATTGCAATTTCCCCCAACACTTCATTTGAATATCCTAACTCTCTCATTTGAACTAATTAACAACATGAAAATGTCAACCGAGAAATCAAAGCTACTTATAAGCCTCTGTCGATGGTCAAATTCGAATCTTCCTAATGCGGCATGTAGGTATATGTCTATCCTACACACTATCAAGAGACTAATTTCAAGAACAATAACAAGACACGTGTCACTAAATCTCATTAAACGTCCTTTCAATTACCAACTTTCACATAGGAAGTCATTAAGAATAGATTCTCCATTGGTTGCACACGGTATCTAGGTATATATCTATCCTAAATACTATCAAGTTACCTATCATTGAGGATAATCAACAAGACACATGTCACTAAATCTCAATTAATAACCCACAACAATCTTTAACTTTCGCATGATATCATAACAAGGTCTAAACATTATAATCCATTCGTCAAGTTCATATAGGTTCCCACGGTAATTACTAGCTAGGTAATTAATATATGAAGCATAAATTATGACATACAATTCACAAATGAGTAATTAATAACAAAGAGAGAGAAATTAATTCAAACTATGTGTTGGGTTCCATTGAAATCTTAGAAATTAAGGTCTAGTTCATGGTAGCTAAGCAAAACATCAAACACATGGTGTTCATCATAAATTAGAATTACAAATTCAAAGGAAAGAAAGAGATGATAAAACCCATTTAGAAGATATTCATATGTTGTTTGCTTGGTTGATGACAATCTCTAGCTTTTCCTCTTCCTTTAGCATTCTTTTCTCTTTTTGCTCCATAGCTTGTTGCTGGAATTTTCCTTGAATTGCAGCCCTTAAGCTCTTCTTGATGATGTATGTGCAGCCTCCCAAGGTTTAGATATGCCTTGACAATCCTTTCCTTCTTGGTTCTTTGGCTTGTGCTGAGTTTTTCCTTGTATTGCAGCACTTTTACTCTCAATTTTGATGTTTTAGTGTAGCCTCCCAATCCCTAGTTATGAAATATGAAGCCCCAATGAGATATTATATAGTGCCTCCATGAAAAATCCTAGCCAAACATCAGATTTTGGGTCAAAAGTGAGTTGGAATCGCACTAAGAGCTCAAAAGATCGCACTCAGCACGCCCAGATGCACCCGCACGCCGCCTGGTGCGCCCGCACGCTGCCCCCTGGCTATGCCGCACGCCCACGCCGCGCGCGCGCGCGCTGGCTGCCTGGTGCCAGGCGTCGTGCGCCCGCACCCATTTCCGCTAGCCCGCGCCAGGTAGCCTGTAACCCGACTCAGCTGTGACCTCTGTTAGTAAAATGGCCATAACTTCTTCGTCCGAACTCGGATTAAGGCGTGTAAATAGGCTATGGAAAGCTGAGAAAGAGCTCTACAACTTTCATAACTGGAGCTTGACGAGAAAATGTCCGGAGAAAGGCTCAATTTGATCCCGAAGCAACTGCTATGTAAAATACATGCCAAGTCCGATGGTAAAATAGCCATAACTTTCTCATACGAACTTATAATTGGATGATTCCGGATGCTCCCGAAAGCTGAGATTAATATCTACAACTTTCGTTCTTTGAGTTTTGAGAGATTCGGATTGGATCATGGGTGAAATTTGGAAACAAGCAGCTACAGTACCGAAAAGCAAGTTATGGGTATTGATTTCAAGGAGCTTTTATTTTCATTCCTATAAAACAACATGAAAAACACATAAAAGCATACAAAAACATATAAAACCAATATAAAACTACATTACATCATAATAAGATAAAAACACATAAAACCAACCGAAATGACTTAGGATTTACAAATTATCAAGCTCAAAAGCACCTAATTTGTGTATATAAAACACACTCATCACAGTGCTGTGTAGAGGGAATAATGTTAAACCAGTTGCCCCTCGACTGAGTGAACTCGGGCACCTGTGGCAATCATTAATGGATCAGTCCAGATACGAACAGAGATTGGGAATGAATTTAGAGGAGTAATGAGTATACCTCATTAGCGAGACGAAATGCTGAGGGATGACGACTGAGATCTCGACCCAACAGATCGGGCACCTGAACAGAGGCACCGGGTAGAACGCGGCGAGTAGAGGGAGCTGGTGTGCCAGAGGACGGCCCCTCTGCCTCATTGTCCGGAAGAACAGCCTCGTCAACCTCAGGATGATCAGGCCGGACGACAGCCTCCGCCAGTCGACGAGCCTGGCGAGTCTGAGTCAAAATCGGGGCAGGTACAGCCCTACGGCGGCGAACACCCGAGGCACGAGGTGCAGTGGAGCTGATGGGAGCGTCAGGATCTATAGCTGGAACGACACAGTCCAAGAGGGAGGTACATTATATTTCGAATTGTGTCACAAACATTTTATCTGTCTATCTTCATCAAAGAATTAATGCAACATGATGCATGATTACTATATATGCATGAATTAGATTTTAGTGGGACTCTAGTTTTTCGAAATTTCGGCAGAGTTTCGTCTATAAAATGAGCGTCCCATGCACAGCCAGGCATGTTTTCAATTAACCCAAGCCACAACAGATCAAAATTGCATTTTATATGGTTAATTACGACATCAAGAGGACCATAATGCATGCCCTCTTTCAAAAAACGACAAGTATGTATGACCTGCACCATGAATATAGAATATGACTCGCACAGTTGAGACATAACATATACATGCAATGACACATGGCATAGCATTTCAAAGCATATATTTCTATCTCTAAACATTCAAATAGCAAATGTATAGCGAAACATTGACGAGATAAGAAAACAATCGGTCAAAATGTTACCCATAGCGTGTAGATCGATCTGACCGGAGCAGTTTTTGCGAGAAGGTTGAAAAAATCGGCAAAAGGGACATATGAAGGTGCAAAATCGCGAAAAGCAAAAATGGGTAAGGGCTGAAAACGACAGATTTGGGAAGGGGCGAACGGTTTAAAAAAGCCGATCTTGGCCGCAGATCAATCTGCGGCTGGGTCTGATGCTTGCTCCTTTTTCTCCTTTACAAAATTGATCATTTTTAAAATCCATTTGACTTGGTATATTGAAATAAAATACAAGATTTTGATCAATCGGGTGCGGAACACGACGAATCGATTATCGGGGCAGGAACCGGCAGGAACGACGTGATTTACGAAACGATCAACCGAAAACGAGACCCGGTGCTGACAAGACGACCAACCGGAAACGAGACCCGGTGCCGACAAGATGAGTGACCAGAAACGAGACCCGGTGCCGACAAGATGATCAACCGGAAACGAGACCCGGTGCCGATGAGACAATCAACCAGAAACGAGACCCGGTGCAGACGAGTAGACCAATCGGAGACGATAACCGATACAGACAAATCGATCAACCAGAAACGAGACCCGGTACAGACGAGTCGACCAACCGAAAACGAGACCCGGTGCAGACAAGTCGACCAATCGGAGATGAGAACCGATACAGACGAGTCGACCAATCGGAGACGAGAACCGATACAGGCAAGTCGACCAATCGGAGACGAGAACCGATACAGACGAGATGATCAATCGGAGACTAGACCCTGCATCTACGAGACGATCGATCAAATACGAGACCCGACAGTTATGAGATAGCGACGATTCCAAGACGACGACGATTACGAGACGGAGCACGACATCTACGATAACGATTATAGCAACGACCTATCAAAGACGGAACCCGACAACAACGATGCGATCAGCGATTGAGTCCTGTTGACATCGATACTCATAATAAATTTACGATTTGCATGATGCGTTGACACCTTTACGAATGTTTTGCATGCCTTACATCTTGTGTTGTATCATAAGCTATATGTGTTGCATCATGTATGTATTGTCATTCTTATGCACCGTCATTCATGCATCGGGTGTCTACTTCTTTATCATGTTCATTTCATTTAACATTTCATAAACATGATAAAGAGGGGCAGCTGTAGACACCCAAATTTTGCACTTCGTATACTAACCCTGACAGGAGGGCAAAATCGTCAATTAACCCAGCCTACGAGAACGAAAAGTGGATATAAGTACGAACACTCAAAGCCACCACAGCGACTTGCGATCAAAGCCGACACGACAACGAACGGATATCAAGAATCGACTAATGGCCACTACGCTTACCTGCTCGCCGGTGAGCTAGTGGGGTCGGGGGGCAGCGCCCCTGGAAAACAAGCTCCAAATACGAATCCTGTGTCATGTCGCAGCCATTCGAAACGAGCATTCCTGAATGATATGGCACGTTTCCCAGCGGTTCCCGGACTGCAAAATGCAAACCTTTCACCGAAAACCAATAGTACGACATGAGAATCGAGGTGTGGTACGAAAATTGAGAAAATCAGCCCAGCCAACCGCAGATCAATCTGCGGCCAATGATGGGACGTCTGACGACATGGCACTCGAGCGCGGCGTGGGGGAACCGAGGATCGGCGCGGGGTAACCGAGGCTTGCCGTAGATCAATCTGCGGCCAAGCCGCGGATCAATCTGCGGCTGCCTCTGGCAGCCTTTATCAATGTAGTTCTTCATTTAGGGGATACAGGGAGTTGAAAGAAAAAAAGGAGAAAAAAAAGGCAGCAGCGAGCAGCAGCGAGAAAAGAGAGAAAAAAGAGAAAAAAGTGAGGATTTAGACCTTTTTTGTTAGATTGTATCATATACACTTTCTACTCTAATTAATATACGAGTTTATACGCATCGTGGTGTCATTTGCAAGGTGAAAAGCCCTTTGTATAGCATTTTGTTATATTCTTTTGTTAAACTTTTTGTCATTCGGGCTACATTAAATGTAGTTTTCTTGTATATTATGGAGGATCCATAGATTAAGGACTATTAGTGAGGGTTCCAACGGAACAAAATTCTTCCTAATGGCCCGATGATATCCATTTGGTGATTTCTTTTAGCTCGTTATGGTAATGTATTATACGTAGTGTATTTAAATTGCTATTTTAGGATATTGTGGTGTGGTAGGCAACCCGGTGTTGTTTATTCTTGGTAGTATCCATTTCGTGGGTGTGTAGCAATTTTGGATGTGAGCCTAGGAACGCGACCCCGTGGTCCAAATCCGATGATGGACATTTTTGGGTGTATGTAGTAGGATCGATGTACCCTTTATTGTAAAGATTTAATTGTCGGGCCTTAAAACGATATCAAGTCGAAAATCGGGTTTAAGGCCCCGTAATAGTGAAATATGTGTTTGTGGGCGTTTGGGGTTATTTTGATGGCTCACATGCCCATGAATAGCCCCCACGCATTTTAATGCTTGATTTGATTTACGACACAAAAAACTGATTTCAAAGCTAAACGATGAAGATTTCCATAAAATCAATCAAATTAGGTTATTATCACCACGAGGCTAAAAATTGGAAGTGTTAATGAATGTCGATTCCTATTTAAACGAGAAGGTTAAAGGAAAAATCATTTTCAAACATCACAAAAAATGATTTTATAAAAATAAATGACGTTTTATTAAACCGTTGTGCATAGGGTTAAAGAGGTCCTAGAAGTTGCCCGTCATTTTATTTACGAAAGCAGCGTATATGTCTCGATTCCTATTTTGACGAAGGTTTAAAAAACTCTTGTTTTGCCAAAACGACACCTAATAAAAAATCTCACAACTTTTGACAATTAAAATCAAATATTTCTCATAAAAAATAAAGCTTTCTCGTATAAGCCGAAAGACATTCTAAAGCATTCTCAAAATAAAACACGATTTTTCATAAAAAACCTAAATGGTTTTTTTTCCATGCAAAACTCACCACAACATTCACATAGGCACACACGCGCGCGCACACACATTTTTAGAATTAAAGGATAGGAAAAGCATCAAGATTGCGGTAACCGTGTTTCACGGAAGTCGGGGGGTGCCTAACACCTTCTCTTCGCTTAAGCAAGCCCCCGAACTCTATGAATCTCGGTTTGCAGACCAATTAATTCGCAGTCACATATGAGCCAGCGATTTATGAAAACGAAGCTCGGATGAGTTGGTATATCCATTTCAAATATACCACCTAGCGTCTCTGGTCAATTGGCTCATCATAAAAAACGATTTTCAAAACCCCGTCGACATTTATGCCGACCTTTTCCAAAAACAAATCATCTAATAAACAGGTTAAAAATTAGAAAGGGTAATAATTAGCATAGAAGCGATTCTCCCGGCGTCGACAATAACTAATTAGGTTTATTTATTATTTAAAGTTAATCAAATAATAAATACTCAAATTGATAATCTTATTTACCTTTAATCATTATTTAATAGTAATTAAACAATAATTAATTAATGCTACTTAAATAATAGTTAAATGATTAAATACACTTAAACAATATTTAATTAGTTTAATCATCCATTGACATGCATTAGAATTTATTAACAAAGATTTTTAATGACTTAAATGGATTTAAGACTTTGCTATTTTCGGATTTATTTCCAGCTTTGGGGTCCTTGGGCAAAACTTGAATATCTTGAGTTCTACAACTCCGTTTGACGTTTAGTTGGTCTTGTTAGCTTCGTATCTTCTTAAACTACAATTTTCCATCATCAAAGAGCAAATTTGGATCTGTTTTGATTACCGAAACAGGCCAGGAACCGGACTGCATTGCACAGTCCTAAAGCAGTGGGGTGTTTTAGAAATAAATTCATATCTCACTCATCTTAACTTGGTTTTTAGTCGTTCCACTTGGAGAATCTCCGTATCTTATAGCTCTATCACCTAGAGCTCACGGATCATGCACCCAACTTATGGAACGTGAACAGTAATTTTGGGAGCGGGCTGATTCATTTTAGGTACGCATACACACATGTTTTAGCACATCAAAAATACTAAAACACTTACTAAACGTCTTAAGCTACAACATGGCATCAATGAAAGCACACTAGAATATAATGTCTTATTACTTAGATTTAAAACCATACTTGTTAAATGTGCTCTTAAAATAATAAAGATTTGATAAGATAAAAATCTAGATCCACAAATACTCCATCTCTACTACCAACATAAACCAACAACATAAACATTTCCAACAAAATAAGTGTCTAATAATAATAATGGTTAAATATATAATAATAACAATAAAAAAACTAGGGTTTGAAGGAATGAAGATTTATACCTAGATTATTCTCCTCTTCCTTCCAAAGTAGGTGATGAATGGGGATGGCATAAACAATCAAGATCTTCTTCTTCTCCTCACAAGATTAGGACACCACATTCTTATTAATCTTCCAAGTATTCACTCTTGTTCTCTCTCAACCCTCTCTAACACTCTCTCAAGGTTTTAGAAAAATGAAGATGCAAAAATGACTAACTCTTTGGTTTATTAGCTAGATAATAGCAAGGACACCTATACTTGCCATCATGAAGCTAGTGAAAGACTTGTGTCACTAGGGTGGCTAGTTGACATAATAGGAAGCTACTTGACATGATAGGAAGCTACTTGACATAATAGGAAGCTACTTGATATCTTAGATAGCTACACCATCAAGTCTAAGGTCCAACTTCCAACACAAGCTAGTTTATTAATTAGATTAGAATTTTGAAAAGCAATTGTCCCTTTTTCTCTCTAGGTCCACGGCAAGGAGGGGAAATTTGTCCCAAAAATATTGTCCCAAATAGTAGCTTTAATTAATAAATAAATGTAACACATTTAATCACCAAGTGGGCTAAGTTTTGGACCACACCTTAAATACCATTGGGCTTCCAATTTAAATGATTAGACTAATAAAACTAAATCTATTTAATGCAATATTGGGTCATTGAATTTAACCCCATGATAGCTCATTTAATAAGCCACACAATTAATACCCAAATCTATGATTAATATAAATGATTGGGCTAGGTTCATTAATTAAGTAACTTAGTCAATTAATAAATAAATTACTAACTTAACTATTAATTATTATTATCCAATTTGGTCCATATCTCATTAACAACTACTTTCATTAATTAACTCACACATTTACTAACTATATTCAATTTACTTGAATACTTAATTTAGTAAATACCTTGCCAACTTTATGGATACATAGTCTTAGGGTTTGCTCACTAGTTTAATTATACTACTAGTGATTCCCTTAACACAAATTTATATCAATAAATCACATAGTCACATAATCCACCAATACACCCAAAGGTTTAAATAAGAACACAAAGTTAACTCATTAAAATTAAATTATATTTAATTAATAATGACGTTCAAAATTCACGGGCATTACAGTTAATCCCAACGATTTAATTAAACATATATGTAAACCATATCTTAATCCAATCCGATGATAATCACTTTTCAAATCAATACCAAATGACAGTAATTCTTTCCCATTCAAGACAAAAATCTCAAAATCATGCAATGATAATAACTCTAATGAAAAGACATTACCAAATGATAACAAATCATGCAATGAAGATTTCTCTACTGACAAATCATGATCACTACCATTATCAATTAACGACATGCCATGTAAAGATTGATTAACATCAAAACCTAATTCAACATGTGAATGAAAAACCCTAGAATGAGTTCCATGCAAGTACAAACGATGAAAACGAAAATACCTACAATAATCACTAGAATAAATTCTACGAAGATATGCACTTTGACAATGAGAATTTACCAAATGATAGTAAGAATATTGACAACGAGAATATAACGCATGCTCATAAACTAACTCGACAAATATTAAATATCCCCCATAGTTTATGATAAAGACGATTTTACCCTCAAAATAGCCAAACACAAATTTATCCATGGAAGCATGCAAAACATATTTTAAATAACTTATAAAAATATTAGATGCATTAGTTCATCTAACATAGATAACTATTCACCTATACAATTCACATGTTAACACAATATCCCATTTATCACACTCTCTCATGCTAAAATGACTAGGCAATATCATCACATGGTCATCACCTAATGTAGACAAAACATAAGCACTACGCAATTTATCAAACATATTATCTAAGTAAAGAAAAGGATACTTGTTTACCGATTCAAAATCAACGCACAGGCTCAACGACTTTCCCTCCTTAGGTACTATGATCTCATGAATAGCACATGCACTAATGCTTTCTCCAACGATACCCGCTTTGATGAAGTTGGACTCCATCAACACTCCAACCTATCTTGGTAACTCTGTCGTCTCCTCGGGAATACTACAAGCTGGCTGATATGGAATGATAGCTTCGGGGTATATCCTCAATCACCTGTATAAGAGAAACAACAGAACTAGACAAAGAAGAGTTAATCTGTTTAGTATTCAAAAGCGTCGTCTTGTACAAATGTACAGTCATTGGCTTTCAAAATACAACTCACTTTCCAACTCACTCTCCTCTCTTTTTTCACTCTTACTCTCCACTGTTTCTTTCTCTCGTTTGTTTTCACTCTCATTCTTTTTATTCTCTCGTTTCTTTTCATTCTCTTTTTCACACTTTTCTTTTTCACACTCAATCTTTTTTTCAATTTCCTTTTCACTTTCTTTTTGTCGTTCAATTTCTTGCTCTTGATCACAATCTTTTCGTACAATCACTAAATCTTCATGGACTTCATCATGTACACTAGAACCTAACAATTCTCCTTGGATTGCATGTTCTCTTACATCTTCTTCCTCCTGCGGCTGATCTTGCTCTTTTTGTGCCTTAAGAGTGACTCGTTGTGGTTTCAAATGCTCATCCTTTGACTCATTAAACATTCTTATGATGTTCTCAAATGATGCCGGTTCAATATACACCCTAGGAGTTTCTCTTCGCTGTCTCCACTACAAATCTTCATGTCTACGAACCTTCTTTTCATTATCATAGGTTGAACGCCTTGAAGGTTGCTCTACATGTTTCGGAGATGCATGTTCATTCCTCCTACTAGGTTGTATTGGAGCATATCACTTTCTCATCATGGTTTTCAACTCTTTCCACGTCTCGATCGGATGTTCTCCATATTTTCTCCTATCACGTTCAAATTGAGCCCCCATGTTGTTGCATGTCCTGAAAAAACTAGAACTGCAAGTTTGAACTTCTTCTGCTTGGAATAATTATGATAGCCAAACTCTCGTTCCTTCCTTTCCTCCCAACTCAAATAAGCTTCAGGATCGTGCCTACCTTGGAAAGATCTCTTTTGCCACTCATAATTATTTTTATAATTATATCCATACATGATTGCTGCAAAACAAGGTTAGTAGATAAAAAATTTCCTCACACTCCCTTACGTGTTTCACTCAAACAATTTATCACATAATTATAAAAATCGCTCGTGTATTGCTCAATAGGCATTTACCCTCAATTGATCTCACACTCTTGCCTTTTACCACTCAAATTCCCTCTAATAGGTTCGTTTTGAATTCACTAAATAAGTTCACAATTTAACTATCCAATTCAGAAACAACTTATCAAGAACAAATATAGAAGGTATGACTATCGGAATACCACAATCGTGAACCTTGATGTGTCACTGGTGAACTCCTTGTATGACCCAGAATTGACAATTGTAGATTCGCTTCGGAATCGATGATGATGGATTTGGATATTGTTTGGTGAATGAATGTAGTGCTACAAGTTTGGTTAGCACAATAAAATAAAATCTGAAAAATCTTCTATACTTTTTGTTTCACGATTTGTATTTTTGAATATACTCAACAGAAAATTAAAGATAAATAACTAGCTAGAAAACGTAGCTCTGATACCGAATGATAGACTCCACGGCACGCTTGCGTGAGGTGGTCGTTGCCCGGATCGTTTCCAGCAAGTTATAAGGTGGAACGCTCACAACACCTCAACCCTTCGCCTATATTGAGACGAGAACATTGGTACAATTGCTTTGCGCTAAGAAGCTTGCGTTGAATGGAACACCAACGACACCTTGACCCAATGTCTATAAAGAGACAAGAACCAAAAGTACATTCGACGCTTGATGTATGATAGAATGACACCACAAACAACTATGATCTGTTAAATGATAAGTCGATAATTGAATCTCAAGAAAACTAAGAAATTAATCTAGGAATTCTTAAAGAACCAAAAGATGAGAAACCTCACAAGTAATTGTATTAAAAAAAATCTGATTGAAAAAATAATTACACAACCCATGCATTCTATTTATACTAATAGAATAAACCCTAAAGAAACCCTGAATCCTAAAAAGAATAGAAATCCAATTGGAAATCAAATTCTACCTAACTAATTAATATGGAAATCAGATCATATATAATAAATATCCTAATTAAATTAGAAATCTAAAAGATGTGAAAAATCTCTATAATCATGGAATTAAATCTTGGAAAATCTGGAAAAAATGCGTTGCCTCGAAAAATGCGCTGAACTTTCTGACGCCCTGGCGCGGGGCACGCTGAAATTGGCCTGGCCGCGGCGCGGGGTGTGCTACACCTGCAGAACCCTCAAACCTCCTTAGCGCGGGGCGCGCTGTTGCTAGTACAAAATCGGCGCGGGGCGCGCTGCTCTGGCAGATTTGACCATTTTGCCCTTTTACGTCCCGAACGTGATTCTTTGCTCCTCCTTTGCTTCCTCTACTAAACTTATACCAAATTAAAGAGTTTAGAATCATAACCCAAATGAAATATCTTCCCATGTAGCTTGAATCCTTCTCCATCGTTCTGTGCATTGCTCCTCGACTTGTCTTGTGTTGATTGGGTCTTACTAAATAGATGGTATCTAGCAATTCCAAATCACATAGTTGATCCTCCTCTCGTGATCCTCTTGAATTGAGCTTCATTATCAACTTCCTTGAACAGATTTCAGCCCAATTACTTGCGATCAACTGATGAATCCTTGAAGTCCAAGTTGACTGATGAATATTTGATGCGAGCATGGTCAGGATCTCATCACTAACCGCGACAGACGTACTGGGATCGAATCCCACCTGCAACAAATGTTAACCCCAACCACAACAAGTGGCGTAGTGGTGCAAGCCGCCCTGGGAACGAACCGTAAACCTGGACGACTCAAGATCGACTCCCACTAGCAACACTTGGAGGGGCACTAATTATGCTCCGATGTGGCCATGGGGACGCGGGTACAAATCCGTATGAAAAGGCTGACCCGGGTTCGGCGGGATTAGTCCGGATGCGTCCGGGAAACTCACGGTGAAAAAACAAAATGTTAGCCCCCCTGCTTGCAACAAATACAAGGTAAAACATGGGGCGTTGCGGCCATAGGTCTTCAGCGTAAGTTGGGTTAAAAAGGCTGACTCGGGCTCGGGGGATTTAGTCGGGTTGCGACCCGGAAACCCACGGTTAACAAAATAAAATAAAAATAAAAATAAGAAAGTCACCCTAAATCATGACTTGCGTGAGATGTACACATCATTTTGAACGCGATAGTGATAAAACTGCTCCTTTTGATGATAATCAAACTAGAACGAAATAATAGAACTCCTAATCACCTCTTTCTTTGACAATTTGAAGTAACTAATGAAACAATAAGAATGTCTCCCTAAATCATGACTTGTATGAAATGTACACATCATTTTGAACGCGATAATGATGTAATTGCTCCTTTTGATGCTAATCAAACTAGAAGGAAGTAATAGGACTCTTAGTCACCTCTTTCTTTAACTATTTGAAGGAATTATTGAAACAATAATAAGGTATCCCTAAATCATGACTTGTGTGAGATGTACACATCGTTTTGAACGCGATAGTGATGGGATTGCTCCGTTTGATGCTAATCAAACTAGAACGAAGTAATAGGACTCCTAATCACCTCTTTCTTTGACAATTTAAATGAACTAATAAAACAATAATAAGGTCTCCCTAAATCATGACTTGTGTGAAATGTACACATCATTTTGAACGCGATAGTGATGTGATTGCTCCTTTGGATGCTAATCAAACTAGAACTAAGTAATAAGACTCCTCTACTCATCTCTTTCTTTGACAATTTGAAGGAACTAATGAAACAAAAAGAAGGTCTTCCCGAATCAAGACTTGTGTGAGATGTACGCATTGTTTTGGTAGCGATAATGTTAGGATTGCACCTTTTGATGCTAATCAAATTAGAACGAAGTAATATGACTCCTAATCACCTCTTTTTTGACAATTTGAAGTAACTAATAAAACAATAAGAAGGTCTCCCTAAATCATGATTTTTGTGAAATGTACACATCATTTTAAATGCGATAGTGACGTGATTGCTCCTTTTGATGCTAATCAAACTCGAATGAAGTAATAAGACTCCTAATCACCTCTTTCTTTGACTATTTGAAAGAATTATTGAAACAATAAGAAGGTCACCCTAACCGCGACAGTTGTCGTAGTGGTTTAAATGAGGCCCTAGGGCGAACCATAAACTCGAACGTCCTGGATCGAATCCCACCTGAAACAAATGTTAGCCCCCTACTTATAGCAAATGAAAGGTAAAATAGGGGGCGTTATGGCCACGGGTCTTCAGCGCAAGCTGGGTTGAAAAGGCTGACTCGGGCTCAGGGGATTTAGTCAGGTTGGGACCCGGAAACCCACGGTAAACAAAAAAAAATTAAAAAAAATAAGAAAGTCACCCTAAATCATGACTTGTGTGAGATGTACACATCGTTTTCAATGCGATAGTGATGAAATTGCTCCTTTTGATGCTAATCAAACTAGAACGAAGTAATAGAACTCCTAATAACCTCTTTCTTTGACAATTTGAAGTAACTAATGAAATAATAAGAATGTCTCCCTAAATCATGACTTGTGTGAAATGTACACATCATTTTGAACGCGATAGTGATGTGATTGCTCCTTTTGATGCTAATCAAACTAGAAGGAAATAATAGGACTCCTAATCACCTCTTTCTTTGACTATTTGAAGGAATTATTGAAACAATAATAAGGTCTCCCTAAATCATGACTTATGTGAGATGTACACATCGTTTTGAATGCGATAGTGATGGGATTGCTCCGTTTGATGCTAATCAAACTAGAACAAAGTAATAGGACTCCTCTACTCACCTCTTTTTTTGACAATTTGAAGGAACTAATGAAACAAAACGAAGGTATTCCCGAATCAAGACTTGCGTGAGATGTACGCATCGTTTTGAGAGCGATAGTGTTGGTATTGCTCCTTTTGATGTTAATCAAACTAGAACGAAGTAATAGGACTCCTCTACTCACCTCTTTCTTTGACAATTTGAAGGAACTAATGAAACAAAAAGGTCTTTCCGAATCAAGACTTGTGTGAGATGTACACATCGTTTTGATAGCGATAGTGATGAAATTGCTCATTTTGATGTTAATCAAACTAGAACGAAGTAATAAGACTCCTAATCACCTCTTTCTTTGACAATTTGAAGGAACTAATGAAACAATAAGAAGGTCTACCTAAATCATGACTTGTGTGAAATGTACACATTATTTTGAATGTGATAGTGATGTGATTATCCTTTTGATGCTAATTAAACTAGAACGAAGTAATAAGACTCCTAATCACCTCTTTCTTTGACTATTTGAA